>JAYMTH010000989.1:0-16807 GCA_036897465.1 Pelargonium australe | reverse complement strand
ATGTTACACTTTTGAACTAAAAAATAAATTTATCTCATTCGAAATTTACAATGTCTCGTGAAAATATGTGTAACAAACATGATAATAGAAAATGGTATACATGTAATTTTTCACATTTTTCTAAAGTTTTTATTTTCAGTTTATTTATTCCAAACACAATAATTTAGTTTCTTCTCACTTATACAAACATAGTATTATCAACTTTACAGCAAGGTATTTTAAATTCCTTGAACCAAACGATACCTTAATATTAAATTGTAAATAATTATTTTAGAAAGAAAATTTGAAAATGTAAAATATTAACAGCTGAAGAGGAACAAATAGACGGTGCAAGGAGGATTGGGTTGCAAGTGGTCGTGAATAAATATGCGGTTGGAGTTGATTAAGATATTCGTTGAGAGACAGAGACACATTTAATTTTAATTTTTAAAGTACAGTTTTCAATTCCAAGAGTTTTGGGTCAATTTTGCAACTTGTACTTCCTATACTCAAATCAAACTACACAACAACAAATGTTATTATTTGGTCACCACAATATATAATATAAATCAGAAACGAAAGAAGAAAAATTCAACTATGAGTAAATATCGTCCACATCTTTGTCATCCATTTTTCATAACTATCCTCAACTGTTTGTGTAGCCATATATACTATTCCCTGGATCTTGAAATTCTATAATAATGAAAACAACCCTAATCGCATAAGCTGTGTTCTGCTTGAAGAAGATGATTCATTGAGATCCAGCAAAAAGTGTTATGTTCCTAGTTTATGTTACAAACTTACACAACCAACTAGTCAACTACATACAAGCCAGAATCAATTTGAGGACACTACGTACGCTGCCAATCAAACCAATCTGATAAGAGTTCAATGGATCAAAATCGATATCAAATACTATGAAACAATTGAACATCCAAGTGTGAAAACAAACAAATGAACCCCAATTCAGAAAAATATGATGGAGACACCCATTGAAAAGCATCCTGCTGCCATCCATGGGCTTAAGCGTTCACCTGTTTCCAAAGAGAATATAATCATCATCATGCTACATGCACAAAATTAATGATATTAGTGTGTGTACATGTGCATAAACATGCTTACTACTATGTTACACGATTTAAGAGAGTGGACACAATAGGAGGGTTAATTAATTACTCTTCAGTGATCTGGACGGATTGGGAATGCACTCATAATGTTGAACAATATTTCAAGATTCAAAGCCAAACCATAGACTGCCATATCATAGAAGAATTCTACATCCCAGCCTCATGCACAGTTCATGTATATATTTGCATGGTTTCTTGACCAATTTTCACTCAACCATTACACCATATGATAGGCAATTATAGAGAACTAGTAACTCCCATGCAGCAAAATTGCAGTTAAAACAAAAAGCTTAACAAGCCTACCTATTCTGGATGCCTTCCAAAAGAATCCACGAAACCTGAGAAGAGACACACACCGATAAGCATGTGAGTGAATTTCAGTGTCAAATTTAACCCAGAAGCAGCATGAATAATTTGTTTTCCAGTACAAATGACACAAGATGGTTCTTTCAGAAAAAAAGTAAACAAAATGAAATCAAACAAATAGAAGATAATCAAATATACTACTAAGAGGGTATATCCCTGAATGACTTCAGTGTGCTACCATGCCCAACAGCGAAAACATATTATGAGGCAAACATAGTCTGATTTATTAACATCACACAGTTTCCAAACTCTACTCCAAATCTCAAATATTTTTATATACTTCTTGTCCTAAAAGAAGTCTCCACTGAGCTTTTTAGAAAGTTAGTTATGCATGAATTATCTTCAATATCCCTCAAATAAGTTCTTTTGTAATGGTATAGTGTCCATTGGATCAGAGTTAGTGGAGACAAACTGTATAAATATTTTAACAGTGGAGCAACTGGAATATATCTTAATTCCTTAGACACGAGATATCACTTATTTTGAACCATCAGCAAAACTAGGCTTCCTTTAGATTAGTAATAATTGGATCTTAACAACTCAGACCATTTCCTTCCTAAATAAAGTGCAGCATTCATTGTTTCTCTTCCTGGTACTTTTGTTCATTTTTTGGGTTAAAAACAATAGTAGACTCAAGTCATACTGTATGATCTCAAAAGCGTAGGTCCAAATCTTCTTGTCGCTAAGAGAAGTAAAACACTAACTTATTCTCAAAAAAAAAAAAAAAAAAAAAAAAAATCATAAAAAAAAGAAGTGAAAGTGGACACTCATTTTGGAATGGAGTATAAATTATAGTCTGACAACAAACGTTGAGTCAACTTAAGCTATTCAGACTGTAATGCTTCACCGGCAGTGTGTCGACTTATGCTGCTGAAGAAGGAAAAATAAAATGAAAAACTAAATGGAATCATTGCACATACTCTAACAGCATCCATAGGAAGCAACGATATTTTGCATCCATGACTCATCGTCTTACAAATGACATCAGTCAACTGAATTAAGACTAACTAATGTGCTTCTGCTTCAGACCACAGTGTCCATTGTCCACCCACATAAGAATATAAGCTGGTATCTGTTCATTGTAACTAGCACAATCAACTGATGCAGTGCAATGCTTTTTATGTTCATTTATTTAGAAACTAAATATCATTCCTATGCTCTAACTAATAAAACATGCTCAGTGAATACTTGAAGGTTCAAACCATGTTTTTTTGGCCTTCCATCACCTCCCAATGCATGCAAACACTTGCCAGGTGATGAGAATTAGGCAATTATAACAAGTACCCACCAAATTAAAGAGTGTTAATAAATCATCAAACAGGAAGACAATAGCATCTTAAGAATTAAACTTAACGGGCTACAAGATGTCAACAAAATTATTTCACCCAAATGAAATATCCAAGTCATTGAAATTACACAAGCAATCATACTAAAAAAGCTCATGAATTTACTCGATTGTAAATCGTAATTGATCAGAGAGGAAAGTAAAAAATGGGTAAGGCAGAGTACCCTGTTTTTTGTTCAAGGAATGTGGGAAATTGCATCTTCAAATAGGTGCAAGTGCATATCACCAACAACACCACTGTCAAAAACGAATGAAAATTGAAAAGCGCTGACTGCACCCAAAACCAGGAAAAAGATTAAATATTTCAATACGATTAAGATCATGATATCTTCTTTTCAAAAAAAAAAAAAAAAGATCATGATATCTTTATTTGAGAAGGAACAAAAATTGATCACCATATCTTCGTCCTCCTTGAATCAACACTTGTTCAGATCTGCTCAGAAAGTAGAAATCGATACATAAGCCCACACGAAACGTAGAAACGGTCAAATGAGCAGAATCATTACCTCTTCAAGTAAATATCGCTCGCAGATTGTACGGTTCCTTCGAGTTCCTCTCACTTTTGATCTTTGCAACAACTGTCGTCTGATACACTGAATACCTCGTTTGCTTTTCGTTTCTTCTGTCGAGAAGAATGTCACGAAAACCAAAACGACAGCTCTCATTATACCATTCTACGTCGTATCAGTGCTCTTGAAACTACTGCCCCATAATATAAGCCCATTAACAAATAGGGCCAGGCCCAATGAAAGCATTGGAGACCAAATACATATTTTTATTTTTTTACGGGATTAAACAAGAAACAGGTGTAACTTTGTTACATTTAGTAGTTAAAAGCTGGACAAAAAACAGGTTTATAATGCGTATTAGAGATCCACGTCATCACATTTTTTATTTTGACACGTACTTTTACATAATTATGAAATTAACCCAAAAGTAAATAAGGTAAGTAAATCATAATTAATAAGAAAATGAAGCTATAGTAAAAGTTTGATTTTAAAAATTTAAATATATATACCATTATTACAATTATTTTAATTTATTATACAATATTATTCATTAATTAAACGAATTTGTTATAACTTTATTAATTATTAAATTCGTTAAAAATACTCGTGCATCGCGCGGGTGTATAAACTAGTTATATAATTAAAACTGTATTATGAGACTTTTTAAGTTCAAGATGTATAAATAAATCCACTAAGCCTCCAACTCAGTGGATATAAACAAGAACATGAGCAGAAAACAGATATGTATGCCACCAAGGTTCACCAATCTCTAAAATACAAAATGTTCAATCAACTTCAAGCTTTGTTACTGAATTGTAATGTAAATGGGAAAAATTAGAACACAAGGCAGGGTGAATCGGCTCTGGTGTTAAGATTACAAAGGGCGAAAATCCCTACACAATACGCTCCAACTCTCTTGCATAGGACAATGTCTGGTTGATGAGTTGCAGAGACGGTATCTCCTTGCAAGGTGCGGATTCTTTTGCCTTCTGGAAGAAAACAAACCCATTCTTTATCTCCCACTCAGGATGCTCCTGCACAGAATCAAAATTGACAATTTTCACATTTCCAATGGTGCGTTGTTTTTACTTGTTTGGACGGAATGCATTGATACCAAGGGGTGCAACATCTCTTCATTCAATAGTAAGATTAGATAGAGAAACCACAAGAGAGCTGGAAGTAGTCCACAGTCTACCATGGGTCCTAGACTAAGGCCTCCACAACCTAAACCATGGCAGTATTTGCTACCTTCTAGCATAATTCTTATATTGGAACAGATCGTGTATAGCCAACAGAAATAGATGCAGAAAACTCGTATCTATAGTTGGGATACAAAATCAAGAAACCATGAACTAGAGTTGGTGATGTTTATTTATTTACCTCCTTGATATATTCCAGAAGCTCATGGTCCGCAGTGAACAGCAACATCTGCCGAGCATCACTGACTGAAAAGTAATCATATGCCTTCTCACTGCATCCAGCTATTTCATCCCTAGAAGATTGAAAATAGGAATGAGATTTTTTTTATAAAGAAATAAGCACATTAAGTAGATAGGAATGATACAAAGGATAAGTGAAGAAAGAATTACAACAGCCATCAATACAACCTATTTGCAAAGGATTGATTTGGACAGATTTTCAGGTTCTCATCAGTGGATCAAATTTAGTTTATCAAAAGAACGAACTTTGTGCATTGGTGTTACCTCAAGCATCCGAAAATTAGGACTTACTAACTTGATCCATCATGGTTGCCATATGTACATACGGATGGCGTTCTATAATTAAAAATGTACTGTGTAATTTTGATTTGCAATTTATATTGACAAGTGAAAAAAATCTTCTAACAAGCCATTTAGGCAGCAATCAGGTTGAAGAATAAGCAAGGATAAGACAAACGTATTGTTTGTCTGACAAGACCACCAACATGCATCAACGAGTATCTAAACAACTTCTTATCCATTCATTTCAAAAACAAAATATATAAATAAGCTAAATTATATTACTAGCAAGTAGAAGACTAAGAAGAAATGAAAACAAAATGGCACACTCATTAACATTAATCCCTAAAACAATTAGTTCAATAGCTCGTCATCAAAAATTAGTTCAACAGCTGGAAGATTGTTTTCGGCGACTAAAAATTCTTTCCAGTCCTCACTCACACTATTCATATACATTTAAATCCAAAAGATATACCTGACTGTCTTTGCAAGGAGATCCATGAAATAAACGTAAGTCTCATGAGGGACTGTCTGCCTAGCACTCAACACACGGTTGTAAGCCCCTTCCATGAAAGATTGCTCCAACTCCACAGCATGCTTGATGCAAGGATTCTCCAACGCAGCAGAAGAAAGCAATTCAAGTTCAGTATGGAATTCAGCAATTCTGTTCTGCACTAGAAGCCTCAACAGGTTGAGACCTAAAATTGGGTGCTCCTGAGGGGATGGCGGAAGACGGCTACTGTTCCATCGAGAAAAAGTTATCAAGACCACTTTCATTCTAAAATCCATCCAAATTGGACATAACAGACCAGCAAGTGCCAAGTACAAAACAGTTGGGAACAAATGCCTTCTTCAAATGATGTGTTTTATACAATGCACTCAATTACATATGTGGATAAATGCAGAAAATGGTTACTCAGAAACAGTAGCAAATTTACTACACTGAAATGGCGATTCATCATCTTTTTTAGTTAAGTTAACCATAATAACAGATCAATCTTCTCGTATCCCATCACTCAAAGTGCGAGATAACATAACTGTTTTCTTTTCCCTAAGGTTTTCCAAGCTTATAGTAGAACAACCATTTCACTAGTTACATGACAGATTATTGAAGATAGAATTAACCAAATGCAAAAACAAATTACCCAGCATCTGTATAGTATGGCTTCAGCTGAAAGAAATCCCTCTCAAAGGCATCTTGGTCTTCAAGCTTCACACTCAGAATAACCGCATGCTCATATATATCCCCTAAAATTTGTAGCACAACAAACAGAGAAACTATCAACCATGGAAGTCACTAGACTAAAAATAACTGAAAGCCTCTCTACCAACCACACATACACTTCAAATTAATCAAAATATTAAAAATGCTAGAGTGCCAAGCTCTTCATAAAATG
Source organism: Pelargonium australe (assembly GCA_036897465.1). Taxonomy (NCBI): domain Eukaryota; kingdom Viridiplantae; phylum Streptophyta; class Magnoliopsida; order Geraniales; family Geraniaceae; genus Pelargonium; species Pelargonium australe. The sequence continues at coordinate 10,366 of JAYMTH010000989.1, read as the reverse complement.
CTTGAGTAAAAGCTCTCGGTTTCCAAAGTCATAAACACGAGTTGGAAACAAAGATTTAGGTTCAAGAACTTTACTTGCTAATGTCAATTCGTGGACTGCATTAGGGGTTTGTTCAAACAAAGGAGGAAGGCTCCTGAATTGTGTCAACGCAACCTGCAAAATAAAAACCAGAAAATTAAATAAAATAAATAAACTAAAATCAACAGCATAAACTCAACATTTCGTCTATCTTCAATATGTTCTGTTCAATCAATCAAAACAGAGTGAAAACCCAAATCTATGGATACAGAAAATTTTCAACAAAATAAGTTAGGGTTTATGATTCGAACCTTTAGCTGAGATAGGAACTTGTCGCAGCTATCGAAATCGTTCCTCACAAACGCTGCTTTGAATCTCTCGAATGTCTGCGAAACCTCTGTCAATTTCGGATCCATTTCTTCTTCCGTTTTTCGCCTCCTCTCTGCTCAGTGCTTCACTTTGCTTTGGAAGAAAGAAAGGGAAGCTCTTGGCTCTTCTCTGTTTTGTGCACTTTCAACTGGGTCCAGATCGACCCGATCAGATCCAACCCAGAATACCGGAACTGGTTGACCCAATTGAAAACGATGCCGTTCCCTAGGTTATAACTTATAAGACCCCAGCGCGTTCTGTTCCCAGCTGAGCTTCACAAACAAAAAACAATGGCTTCTTCGATCACCTCAACGATCACTCCTCCAACAATGAAATCCCCATTTTGTCCCTTGACCATCTCCAAATTCACTTCTCAACCAATCATCTACTCAGCTCGCAGACTCTGGTCCTTCCATGCCCAGAAGTGCCCAGAAGTGCGAAGAGGTAAAGTTTCGATTTTTTTTGCGCATTTTCTCAGTTACCTCTGTTTGATTGCTGAGAAAATCAAGGAACAGAGAAAATTGAAACTAAAATTAAAATTCGCACATTAAGAAAGAAACTAACTTTCGTGCTGAATGTTATGTCATATATCATCTTGCAAAATAGTATTAAGTTCTTGTAGTGTCCAGATGTAGTGAAATGGTGGTATTTTGATTTGATTGAAACATGAAATTACTATATTCTTTCATAAGTAAACTTGATTCACAATTCATTTTGATTTAATATATGTTAACATATTGGGTCCCCATTGGCTTTTTCAGCAAATGGTTAACTTAGTCTCAATGGAGAGAAGGTGATCATGTACTAAAATTTATGTCTCAAGTAACATATGTTGATTATGTTGGTACATACATAAATTCGACTGTCTCAATGGGGTTCTTGATGGTTTTTAGCTAAATGTTGAAGATATAGTTTTAGGAGTAAGGTTGTCCATCACTTTTCTAGAAATAAATGAAATTAGTGTTACCCAAACCATCATCATACGCTGTCTATAGATTAATACAGATAGGAAATTAGGAACTTACAACAAAATCCGACAACCAACTCAGTGTTTGATCTCTAAGTATTATCTGCAGAGTTCTCTTTTCATGCGGTTTTATTTGCTTGGAAGTATAAGTATTGACACCCCTTTGCCAAGATACCCACATAAACATACCACAAAGGTGGTTTTCGGTCTGTTATATTATCCTGTTTGTACAACTCTAAGAAGTGTGTATCTCGTTCAAGAGAAGATATTGAGGGATAGTGTAGAGTCAAAGAACATGAAATGAGATGCTGATATTAGGATTGTCAGTAGAGTCTGTATGAGACCAATTCTTGCTTGAGGTATAGGGAGGCTTAAATCAACTATTGTTAAAGAGTTTAGGGAGGGGATGCAAAATTGTGGGAATTTAGCGAATAGATTTCCGAAGCAGTGAATAGAAGAACTTTACTTCTGCACAACTTGGAGATATTTTTATATAGTTACTATACTTACTAGTTATACCACTGGCTTATGCAACAAGTTGCAGACTGGTAATATTAAAATGTGAAGCAGAGCTCACTTACTGACAAATTATTGTTATTTAATCTCTCTATCTTTCTCCACAGTGTGTCCTCTTTCACTGAGAGCTAAATGATTTTGACTTGGCTTACTTTATCCAGTTGATTAGTGAAAATTAAATGTACACGTTGTTTTCTGCTACTTATCCTTCCATCTGATTGTTAGACCTCGAAGACTAAGATTTATAAGGGGCCATTGCTTAGTGCAATGGTAAAGCTCTGGGTGAGTTTGATTCTGGAGAGCTGCTAGACCATGCAAATATGTTGAAAATAGTATTCTGATCTCCCTCCCAGGACCTTCCTTGAGGAAAAGACGAGCACTGATTAGTGGCCAGTGGCCACAAAGATCTTGTTATTTATATCAGTCTTTGCTTACCTTGTTTATGATTCTAGGATTATGGGTTTAGTCGACAAAGTGCCAATTATTTCAACTAAAATCAATACATAAGACATGATAATTTTGTAACTCAAAGGATGGAAAGTGTGCAGTAACACGTGCTTAGTAGTTCAAATCAAATTGTCCCCAAATTGCATGATAAGGGCATTGAGTTTCAGACAACATCATATTGCATAGGTCTGTAGCTTGGCTATTGGTTTTCATTTTACTGATGAGAAGCTGTAGCTTGGCTATTGGTTCTGTATCATGTCATTTTACTGATGACACAATATCATCCGATCAACCACTTTCAACGTTTTGAAGAATAAATAGTTCTAGTTAATGGGAATATAATGACACTAGTAGTTATAGTTCTGTTGATATCTGTAAAGTTCTTGACCTTCACAGATGGTGCTAGTAATGTCACAACTCACATAAGCTCTCTCTTTTTTCAGTTAAATCATAGAAGTTAGCTCTCCAGGTTGGGTTTGAATTCACCACTGCAGTGGATCCAAGTTACTCAAAAGTAGCAGCACTTTGTTCTTGTAAATACTTCAAAAAGACAAAAACTAGAAACTTCTTTTATTTGCTTACATGTAGAGAGAATAGTCTGATTTTAGTGGGTCTAATATGAAATCTTATCTTATAGCCAACTGTGTGGGAGAGAGATGGCTTCAACTTCATGATCCACCACTACCAGCAACATTGAGATCTTGTAAATCCAAGAAAAGGGCATGCCATAGCCCAACACCAAAACTGTATCCTCCAATGATGAAAAAGTGAACAAGTTGAATCATTAAATACATGTGAAATCCATTAGTTTAGTGGTGTATATGATAAGCATAAATGTGACAATAACAATAGAAAAGTTGGATGTGGGTCTATATCTCAATATTATTATGTAAGTAAGATATTTATTTTTGTGTGTTTTATTAAGTGGTATGATAAAGTAATATTTCTTGTGTATGAAATTCATGAATTAGGTAGACCCCTCTTGACCTCTAATTAGTCATTATTTTGATATCAGTGGAATGCAACTGCAACAAAACTTGCTGATAAAAAAAAAAAAAACTGCAACAAAACTTAATAATAGTAACTTGACTGGTAGTAGTAGTAGCAGCAGCAGCAGCAGTAGTAGAGTGATGAATAAATTGAATCAATCCATTTTTGTAATGAACAGTTTGATTCAACCTTGAACTTTGAAATGAAGATAAAAATGAATTATACTAACATTGAAATTGAATTCTGGTCCTGCATGAGTTAATTAATCAATAGAAATGGCACAGACATCATTCTAATTCTCTTTAGAATTCTCATTTGGTAAACTCATGTTTCAAAATGGTAGAGATTTTTCTTATGCCCAAACTTTAAAATTTTGCTCAGATGAAAGATCAATCCTTATCATTCAAGTTCAAATGTTCAGATGAAAGATCAATTCGAAATATTGTAATTTTGAAAAACTCAACTACACAACTACTACTGCAACAACAAAAGTATGTTGTATGATAACTTGTGTTTGGATGTATTGTTGATCCAAATTAACATAACGTTTCATCATTTTTGTTATGAACAGTTTGAATCAACTTTAAACAATAATCTATCAATATTACACACTATTATATAAACTGAATTTTCTGGTCCTACATTAATTAATTAATAGAAAAGATAGAAGCACAAACATAACTTTAGGTAATGCATGAAAAAATAAATTGTTTCTTTTCACTTTCAGGAGGAATAAATTCTTTGATTATATATATTACTCCGTACTAATTGTTGTGTTAAATTTAATAACCCATCTTTTGGTCCTTTTGCTTGCCAAGCACCAATCTCTCTCACACTCCAAAATTCTCTTATCTTCTTTCTATTTTCCTCTATCTTTTTCTTTAGGTGAAGAGTATCATATATATGGACCAGCCAAATTCCAAACGCTTGTGATAATATTTTGACATATGGTTGTGCACATTAAATGCACGTAGCGTATCCTAATAATGAAGAATAAAAAGTGTAATATAAATTACATATATGCGCTTAATTTGTACCGTGTTGTTATGTGCACCTATGCCTTCTCATTTTGATGAAGCTCTTAACTAGCCGGAGACGCATATAAGGTAGAAGTATGTCGATTACTTGAAAATGAGATAAACCCACATTGTGGGCGCCCCATAATTGTATTAGTTTTGATGGTTGGTAGGTCACTGACTTGCCAACTCTTGCAGCAATCCATTTTTATGTGGTATACCAAACCCATCTACACCAGAAAATTTATTACTCCTCAACCCTTTCCCATCTAGCTTCTCTTTCACAACAACTCAACCTCCAACTAAGTAATTAGATGGTTTATATTTTGACAATAGTGAGAGCTTTGTGTACAAACCACCCTTGTATATTCCCATAATCAAATTACTATTGAATTGGGTGCTCAAATATTAGAGAGGATGAGGAGGAAGAAGACAGAGGAGGCCTGAGTGGCTGTTGTGAGGGTCCAGCAGTTTTAGTGGAGACTCATGGGGATGTCCCATCCTTTATAAAGTGAAGAATCAATATCATGATGCAAATTTGATCTCAAAAAGCCCTTTGCTGGCTGCAGCAGGCTTCTACATTTTTATATTTCCATTATAAATATTATTATTATTAACCAAAGTAACTAGTAACATTTTTATTATTCATCATATGATCATGTCTCTCTCCTCTTCCCAATCTAACACCAATAAATACTCTCAGCAAGGCCTTTACTCATCTCAATCTCTCTCTCTCTCTCTCTCTTTCATTTCTGGTATCTGCAGCTCTATAACTTGGAGTTAGCTAGAGTGATCATATGGGTGTTCCTCAAACTCCAACCCCTCCTCACCTATACCCTCAAGCACTTCAGCTCAAGCTTTACCAGGCCTTCATCTTCTCCATCCCAATCCTCTTCTCCATAATCCTCTTCTTGCTGTTCTACTTGTTCTACCTCAAGAGGAGGGCTTCTGCATACTCAGCACCTCCTTCAAGAAGCTTCAATCATGCTGCTACATACGTCTCTTCGGTAATTAACCATGTCATCATGTGTTACATGCATATCATGATCATTCATGTTTTGTTTTGCTATCTGAATCTTGTTTTTTGGTTTCTGGTTCAGTCTTGTGAGATGGGCTTGAAGGGGGAGATCAAGGACAAGTTCCCAACAGTCTTGTTTGATGAAGAACTGAGAGCAAAGGATTCACAGTAAGTTTTTTTATCCCATTTTAGATAATAATTTGGTGAAGGACTTGTGATCACTGATGAAGATTACATTATACATCCAATTCATGTGATGTTTCATGGATTGTGTGCCCTACAACATGTGCCCAAGATATAGTACTGTACTGTTATATCACATCCATCAAGTTGACCATGGCCACTAACAATGTTTCTTCAATGAACACACATCAAAAAAAGGCATCAGCTCATGAAGTTTTTCCCAAAAAGTTGTTCACTGTTAGTATAAGTTTCTTTTGTCACATGATAGGCCCAATTCGAATATCTAATGACGACCACCATTTCATCTAAAGTACTTTTTGGAAAAGAGATAACTATTCGAGAAAGTAGAGTTCGTGACGAAAGACATCTTTGTAGGTAACACAAACATAAAAACAGAGGGCATTAGGAGTTTAGGATTCTGTCAAAAGTAGTAATCAAGTGACTAAAATTACCAACACTTGTTGCTTGTGCATTTCTCAGAATTGCAGCTCAAAAGTTTTGAGATTCTCTCCATTTTATGTAGCAAATTTGTGCCAAGTGGTTATAGTATTCCAAATCAATGAGTTCCATGAATGCTGCAAGAGAATCAGATCCAAAGTCTGGTTGAATAAAAGTGCTTTTGAACTTGATGAACACAAGTCACAACCTATAATTGTTTGTAGCAGCATCACACCAAGATTATCTTTTACTGATTCTTGTTGCACTATTTGCAGATGTTGTATTTGTCTAGGAGAATTTGAGCTGAAGGAGGAGCTGCTACAAGTCCCATCTTGCAAGCATGTGTTCCATGTTGATTGCATACGCCATTGGCTACGTTCAAACTCGACTTGTCCACTATGCAGATCCTCTGTCATATCCAGCCCTTCTTGCAGTCACATGTTCCATCTCCATCCTCCGCCATCCAGCGGCCTTGAGCTACCTCACCAAGATGCAACAACCTCACAGAATGTATCATCACAAGAGCAACAGCAACATATAGTAGGTGCTACCTCTGGTGTCTCTGCTAATTCAACAGAACACCTAACAATAACTATTGAAGGAGTAGTATCTCAACCAAGTGCAGATACTTTGAGTTCTTCATCATCAGTTGTTGTCCATATACAAACATATAGTTCATAGAAATAAAATCATTGTTGCAAACTTGCAATATTGTCGATGAATCAGAGATGATCGCGAGAGTTCTCTAATTCGTTGTAAAGAATACAATGAGATTTAGCAAGTGTAATGTCTCCATATTGTAGTGAAGTTTTGGCATAGTTTTCTGGTAACTGAACCTAAATGGATGCATACAGGAAACTACAAGTACAGAGTACAGAGACTAAAGAAACTAGACTAAAACCAAAGTCTGTAATGTCAGATTGTCAATTCCCTATAGCAAGAGCAGCTGCTTTACACAAAGCCCAAGCAAGAATTGAAGAAACTATACTGGTTTTTGTGGGCATCCTTCCTTTATCAGTCCTCAACACCATTGCCTCATAAACCGGCCAGCAATTCAAAACGACGAATCCTGCAATCAGCAGTTGGGGAGCAAGCTCTGATCTTCCATCTCTGAAGAGTAGCATAAGTCCCCAGACAAATGAACACAGGTTGACTATTGCTGCCATTACTAAAGGCACAAACATGGGGGATGAGACACCAAACTCAAACATCCCTTGATCGTATCGTTTACTTTGTTCATCGTCAACTACTTTGCTTGTCACATTGAATCCCACAGAGGAAATGCCCAAGGACTTGAGCAAGAACTCAACACTGCCAAACAGAAAAGACGTGACGCCCCTTATCATCCACATCCTCTGATCACTCCACCATCTCTTGAATGTTCCTCCACTTAAGGCAATATCAAGATAATTCTGTCCATAGGCTCCCAGGAAAAGGAACACATACAACAGAAACCATGGTTCTGAGACCTGCAACAACAACATTACTAACATGCATTGGATTTATAACAAGTATAGAAACTGGATGCAGAGACTTTTGTAGCATACCTTTGGGAAGATGGTGAGACCATTGAGGAGAGTGAGCTGGGGGAGGAAGGCATATGTGATGACTGGCATTGACCATATGGGCCAGAAAGCATAGAATCCATATGCAAGGGACATGAGAGGACCCAAAGCTCGGACGCCGAATGTTAAAGGACAGAACTTAGAGAATGCCACCTCTAGGTTCCCAAGGGACCATCTCTTGGCTTGATTCAGGACCTCAATGAGACTGATTGGTACATCAGCATAAAATGCAGCTCTGTGAGGATCACAGAAAATGCTCTTCCACCCCTCACAGTGCATGTGATAGCCTGTAAAAAAATCCTCCACCAACGACCCATATCTAAAACCAATCTGCACAACACTCAATATGTTACTTCAAAAACACAGACTAGCTCAACTACTAATCAAAAGACACGCCTTACCTTAGAGCCCCAGGTAGTGTTGTTTTCAAAATCACAAGCTGCCACATTGTGAGCCATTGCCAATACTGGTTGGGACCGGATAGGCTTGTCCACCACATGGTGTGGACTCAGCTGAGGAATGTGTGGCAAAACCATAGATGGTGGGGGCCCAAAGAAACATATCCGGCGAAAGAAGCAGCCAGTTCCGAAATAATCGGGGCCAGATAGGCCATTCAATCCCAAGGGATTGCTTTTGAACATGGAAATGAATTCGGAATTGTAGATGTCATTGTCGTTGAGACCACGAAAGCACTGAGGAAACTGAACATAGGCCAAGTTACTATGCAATGTTGGGTCACAAATGTAACATAGTGCTCGACAAGGCGTTTTGGGATCGTTGGAGTAGTTGTCACAGTCCAGGGTCAGGATGATTGGCGCGTTGGTCATAGTAGCTGAAACTCGAAGCTATTAAAACCGAAAAGATTAGATGCATAACCATAGCTGGTAAGGTAAGGATATAGATGAATATAGTTGATATGATCATTACAAGGGCGTTGAGGGCACCAGCTTTGAATTGGTGGGGAGATGCGTTGTTTTTCTCTCTGGAGACATAAATGAGATTTGGCATGGAATGGCCTGAAATGTCTGTGTCCTTGCTACTTTCTAGTAACACCTGAGCTTCATTGATTGTAAATATTGTAAATTAAGCATGCATGTAGTGGTTAAATATTATATAGTTGTGAACTAATGTGATTGGGTAAAATGAAGAGTAACCTGAACGACTGGAGGGTGGTTATGGCGGGTGAATCCATGGTCAGTCCAATTCTTGAAAGCTTCTTGGGTGATGTATTCCTGGCTAATTCTTCCTGTGTTCACTGCATCTTCTACCTTTACTTTCATACTTTCATACATTACCTGACCCATTGCTTCAGCCATATTAGGTTTATTCAATCAAATTTAAACAACATGACATGGTGCTACTTAAAATTTCATAAATCAATCCGACCACCCAGAGGTCCACGCATATAAGTAAACTTACACTCACAAAAAAGGTCAAACCCCACAAACCCTACGCCCTCGAGAGATTCCAAGGCCATGATGCTCGCCACGGGCCTCACGTATCGACCGACCAATCAATCACTTTGTCCTCATAATTTGTAAGTATAAATATATTCTCTTTTAGAGAGGAAGAACGATAATTGATTTTATCTAAATTCTCACATCTCATTCTCGCTCAATCTCTCTAAAAAAAAACTTGATAATGATTAGAACCATCATGGTAGAGATTCTCACTCTCACACCCATCGTGGTTTACTTTGGTATACTACAAAGTGTTTACCTAACCATGTGTTTCTCGTGTTTCATGGCCTAGGATCTCGACTTCATCTTGCAACACCCAAAACCTCAGCTCCAACTCCCAAAATTCAAAATAAGTACTCAAAACTAAGTTCAATTCACTATATCCTAAACTCAGTCCACATTAGTAAGTTTTTCATGCATAAATTATCAACAACGTACAGTACATATGCATATGAATAAAAGAGTAAACACATAAACACTAACTCTTCCTTAAATTTTTTTTCAAAATAGAAATGACAGACACTTGTTATTGGAGGGTATATGTTACTACCTTGAGTTTTTCTACGTTTGAAGGGAACGATTTGTTTGATGTGAAGTATGCTTGTGGGCTTGTGTCTACTACGCCGTTGCTCCTACAAAACGGTAACCAGTGGGCACCAAACTTAGCAGCCTCCATCAAAGCAAACAGAGTCAGCTCCGATCCTCCGTCGTCCGACACGTACACCGAAACCTTCTCCGTCGGATAATCATAAGCCATAACCGACAAGGCCGTGTTCACCACCCCCATCGGCGGTTCCTTGTACGGATCCGCCGTACATACGAACACGTCCAGCCCTGGAAAATCACATCGCTTCACCCCTCTTTCCAGGTTTTCGGGGCACTCTTGGCCGCCAACCGGACGCATCCGGAAGGACTGTCCAGCGACCCACATGAAGGTAAGAACAAAATCGGAGATTAGAAATAAGAGGTTGATAGAGAAGGAGACCGAGTCTTGATAGTGTTGGAACAGAGTTTCAATATGGTGGTAAAACAGAGCTACGAGGCCGCACGTGTAAACTGCCGCGAACGTGCGGTAAAATGGGGTTCGGCGCAGTCGCCGGAACGTGTGGAGAGGGGCGGTGGTGGTGGTGGACTCCATTTTCTTCCGGCAGCAGGAGGAGGATGGTCGAGGCAAGACTTGTTTGTTTTGTCTAACAGTGGACTGTGGTGTAATTTGTAAAACGATTTTTTACATTTTTAATAGTTAAAAGATAATGTATTTTTTTTTTAAGTAGGAAATAACTAATGTTATTGCCACCAAATCATAACGGGGTTATAGACACTCACGCTTCTGAAACTCCGAGACCAGAGACGAACATAGGAAATCGACAAAACAACTC
>JAYMTH010000988.1:0-16809 GCA_036897465.1 Pelargonium australe | reverse complement strand
TATTTAAAAAATAATTTATAATTATTAAATTCGTGAAAAATACCCGTGCATCGCACGAGTGTATAAACTAGTAAATTATAAAAATTAGAAATTACAGAAATTAGAGCTAATGAAAAATGTACATAAAGACCAACTCCACAATTTGAGAAAGTACAAAGAGTCGAACTAATTTACCCACTCAAGAAAATGGAAATATATACTGAAACCGCCAACAGAAAACACGCTTTCCACTCAAGAAAATGAAAATTAGCATCACAACCGCATATAAAAAACTCGGTTATATTGTTAGGTCTATGCATACGAACTCAATTTGCCAAAATCTTCACTCTTGCCACATACAATCCTTGCAAATTCAAAACAAAGCTTATAGCTAAAAATGTGCTCCTGTGTACGAGTCCCCAACTATTTTGGAGGTCTAGCTATGATCGTTTATTTAAGCGACAAATTGTGAAGGTGTATAATTATATTTATTACTTCCGAGTATTTGTTCCAAACAAAATATGGTTACGAGAAACCAACATGTAAAAAATATTGGTGGCTGGTTTCATAAAGTGCTGTAATGATCCTCTAGTCCTCATCTGTTTCTTCATCGTCTTCCTCGTTATTTTCTGCAAATCTCCATCCATCCTCCACTTTGTCGCCTTCCTCCTCTGTGTCCTCGCTATCTTTCTCTTCTTCATATGCCTCCTCTTTGACCCGCCATGGTTTTCTCACGACATTCATTGTAGCAGGAAACGAACTTGAAGCTTTGTGCGCGATCTTCGAAGGAGGCAATTTCATATTTTCATTGTGCTTGCTTTGTTTTTGAGTTTTCCCCTTGAAACGTTTTCCAGCACGAGTATCTTGGTTACGGACTTCATCCACGTCATTATCAGCATTCTCATCAGATATGTGGCCAGGATGCTCTCTCCTGAGATGGAGTTTCAGCTTATATTCATGGATGTAGGCCTTTTCGCACTCTTCATAAGGGCAAGCATAAGGGCGATCCGGAGATGCTGAGACATAAACACTTGTAGTAGGCTTTGCAACTTTAGATGGTTTCTCGGTAGGTGGAGCATAGTTTGTCACTTCCACTGCCACAAACTGTAAAGTTTTTAATGGATTTTAGTCGCATCTAAAAGGTAACATAATGAAGCTATGTGCAGATACTGGTGAATACAGAATTAAGTAAATTTATATATAAACAGCAGATTCTTAAGTGCGCAATGTTTCAATCTACAGTTAAGGGTGCACCAGTGTGGGGTTGTCCGATGAAATACAAACGTTTCTATACCTCACACACCCATTACAATTTCATAATTCACACAAAGAACTTGCTTTTTTCTACATTCAACCCCTTTAGTTGTTGAAAATCGAGAAACTTAGTAGAGAAAATGGACTAATTCCATTTAGATTCTACATTTAATAAAAAGGGGAGTGAACCAAACATTATACTCCATTTATCCCGAAATAAGTATCCACTTTTCTTTTTGAGTAATTACTAATTACATAAAACCACCCGTGGTATTGTCCACAGACGCATAAATAACCTCAAACGTCAATCACCAACCTTAAAATTTTCACCCATGATAATTAGTTATGCAAAACTTTCCACCACAACTTATGCTAGGAAAACTAATCTCTTTCATCCTGTGACAAACACATGACCCCGATACCCATTTTACCCTTTATTTAAATCTACAAAAATGAGACCATGGACACTTATCTTTGGACGGAGATAGTATGATATACCATAAGGACAAAGTAGTTCACGCTTAGAAATGAAGTACCAAAAGCAACAATAGGTAGCGAATGGGACTAACCTTTTCATGGTGAGATGTGATATGATTCTTTAGTTTGTACTCATGGGCATATCTTTTTCCACAATCTCGATATGGGCAGATATGATAGTTCTCTCGAGAGTGCGTTTTCATGTGTGACCTCAAGTTGAAGTCCAGGGAGAATGCCTGCAGTTTTCATATTAAAATTTTGATGACAACACACAAGTTTTTCATATGCACACACACCCCAAGTCAAACTACATCTGCCCTGAGCATTATAATCTGGAAAAGAAGTTAACAAACACAACTAGAAAATTTAGTACAATGTTTTATGGGAAGATGCTTTTCCTGAAAACCAATGGAGTCTAAATGATTTTTTTTTTTACAAATTATTTTAAGTTCTGACTATTCTATTTAAAAGTTCATATCATGGAATCAAAACAGCAACAAAAAAGCTAAATGTCCTTGCAAACATTAAACAAAATTCAAAGACAGGGTAGATTGATCACCTTACCACAGCCTTCATGAGGACATACAAAATTTCTTTCTCCTGTATGAATGAGAAAGTGTCTTTTCAACTTTGAACTGTCCAAAAATTTCTGCAATGTAAAAGGAATAAAATGAAATTTATTGGACAAATAATACCAAAATAACTAAAATTCTGAACAAATATGGAATCAGATCAAAAGTTGTTCATGCTCAAATGCGATGCAAAACATTTGATGAAACAAGTGAGCTTGGTAATTCCATACAATTGTATGATGAAACATATAATGTAAGATAATAAGACATAATACCTTTCCACAACCTTCATAGTGACAAATACATTGCCTCTCCCCATGGATGTGAGAATGCTTTCTCAAAGCACTAGCGTCAAAAAAGGTTCTCCCACAACCATCATAGCTACAAAGGAAAAGAACTTCAGTGGTTGGTTCTGGCTCTGGCACTGAAGCCTCTGGTTCTTTTGCCTTCTCTTTCAAGGCCATCAAGGTGTCCTCTAAATAAAACAGAACAAAGGGAACATCATATCGAACTCACATGAAAATTCAGTAGTAGATTTTTTTTTCTTTCCAATAGCCAACAAGATAATCCTATAAAATACCATTCCAAAATAGCTATCTTTAACTCGCTGATCTAAACCATGAGATGCCAAAACTGACATCCAAGAATTCAATTACATGACAGCAAAATAAGCCAAATTTTATAAACCAGAAATACACAATTAACATCATAGATGCTGGATGTCCAGGTCCTCGCTTACAACCAGCCTATAATGTAATTTATGTATACTGATTCCTCGAGTAATTTGAGCTACTGAGCTACATAGCACCAGAAGTTGATGTTCATTGTCCAAACAGAACATAAAAAGGATATACCTGTGACCCATTTCAGAAGCATGCACTTCTCACCAGTCTCTACAACATCTTGTGGAACCCTAAAAAACAATATTACTCTCTCGTTATAAGTACCCATGAGATAGTAGACGACAAAAGATAACACAGGAAATTGAATATCCATTTAAAGCATGATAAAATAACAAATTTACCTAGCGAATCAACTTGGTGCTCATAATTAAAGACATAAAAAAAAAAAAATGCTCACAACATTTATGCTAATTTGCATTTTTTTTCTTTCTAGTACAGATCCTCTTGTAATCAAACAAGCTTGTGTGTGCAAGAGAAATAGAAGAAAATTACACAGCCACATACCTTTCACACCCAAATAGATTCATATACAAAAAACAGAATGACGAAACTCATTTGCAAAATCACAAACAACAAGAGCCCAAAGATCACAACTTTCACAAAACACATATAAAAAAACATGAACCCACTAGTTTTGGGCAAGCAACAATCCATTCCCAGCAACCAAACAGCAAAAACAAACAAATACCACAAACTTTCCATGACTTTCTCAGCAACCAATCAACACTTAGATGTAAACTGAACCTCGGATGAGCAGAACTTCACATACCATTCTCTGAACCATTTAACAGCAGAAGCCTTGGACCTGCGAATTGGGCGTCTGTCAAATAAATGGTAGTTGTACGGAGTCTCCATCTCTCTCTCCTAACCAAAGTTCTGAAAACGAAATTAGGATTAGGGTTTCGCCATTAGCAAAAGGAAGAAGAAGGAGCTCTGGCCAGAGAGGGAGAGTGAATTTGACGGGTACAAAATACAAACTTGGTATTCATGCACCCCCGGAAACCCGACCCGATTTCGCTTATATCCGACACGCTATATAAAGCTCTTGCGACCCGAACCTGTAGCGATTAATCTCTGAAAAACAAGCACAAATATTTCCAGTAACAACCCTAGCTAGAATTCTCTCCCAATCGCCTCCGCCGTTTTCTGCATCGCCGATGACTGTAAGTTCTTAATCCATGAAAAACACTATTTACAGATCAAGAGATAGTGATTTAATTTCATTTTTTTATGAAGAAAAATTCATGCTTTGTGATTTTTCTCTGTAATTGATTCTTCTGCGGTGGCTTAGAAACAAAGCGTTTGCAATTTTTCCGAATGTTTTCTGTTTTCTGATATCATAATCTGTCTGCATTGCTTGTGCCGTATTGGTTAATGTTCGTTGTTTTTGTTCATCAGATGGCCGATAACAATCCGGACAAGGACGAGGTGGCAGAGGTAGGTTTCATGCTGTTGGTCATTAGCTTGTTGTGAATTGTGATAAAATAATCCAGTTTTGTTCAAGTTCTATGCATCTATTTGTAGTATCTTGAGTATATGTTCAGGAAACCGTTTAGACCTATACTAAATTAAAAAAGAATCTCAGCGGGGACGTGAGCAATCCGACTTAAAATTATCTGTCATACCTGCCCCATTGAAATTCTTGGCGCAGAGGGCCTGTCCGGAACAAATTGATTTTAGTCTTTGATGAGTCTCAACCACTAATACATTGGCTAAGACTCTCTGATCTCTTATTAAATCATACAAAATTGGTTTAGTAGTGACTATTGAATTGTCAGTGGAGAACCTTTAGCTGAGTCGCTAGTAGTAATGAGTGTATTGTTTTCTTTTTAGGAAGTTAGTTATACTTGGATTTTGTTTGTTTGTGACAACACATATTCAACGGGTTTACAATAGGAAGTGTAAAACATTAACTATTTCTCCGTAGTTTTTCTCAAAATATTGAGTGAGTTTTT
The DNA here is from genome assembly GCA_036897465.1 of Pelargonium australe. Lineage (NCBI taxonomy): Eukaryota > Viridiplantae > Streptophyta > Magnoliopsida > Geraniales > Geraniaceae > Pelargonium > Pelargonium australe. Next base: position 11,889 of record JAYMTH010000988.1, on the reverse strand, counting down.
GCTTTAGAGGGCTGTAGTGATAATCCTTCTATCGACAGCCCTTTAGCTTCATGTATTGGCTCTTAGCATCAATGCGATGTCATTTGGCTTGATCAACTCTTGTTTCATGTGTATAAATACATTCCTTCCTTGCAGCTTGCCCCCTTTGATCCTAGTAAAAAGAAGAAGAAGAAGAAACCTGTTCTACAGGAGCCTGGAGAATCCTCATTGGACAGCCTGACTGAGAAAACTGAAAACTTGTCAGGTATCTAATATGGATTGCCATGTAACGTTTAAAAAGTTGATTTAAGTATGTGTGACCGTTGCTTGAAGAATTGATTTTCTGTGGTTGCAGTTTCTGATGGGGCTGAGAACTTTTCTGGTCAAAAGAAGAAGAAGAAGAAGCCGGTGAGTTTGGTTTGCTTTTCCATGTGAATAACTTTTTAACTTTTTTCTAATGCATGTTCTTTGGAAATGACTGATATCATAATGTTTGGTATGATAACATAGGTGGAAACCAGTATCTTGAATGAAGAGATTGCAGAAGCTGGGGATGAATTGGAAGGTAAGAAGTTGCTGCATTCTGCAAGTGTTTGCAATGTGTTTCGGTTGAAATTTGTTTTGAAAGTTTTACATTGCTTATAGAACAACGGGGAGAGGAGGAAGATGGAGATGGAACTGCTCTACATAATTATCCATGGGATGGTACTGACCGTGATTATCTTTATGAAGAGGTATGTTCTTTACTTCAAAGCAACTAGAGTTTTCTTCTTGGTATTTCTTTTAGCTTAATGGATTTAGTTTTTCTGTAGTGTTGAGGATTGATTGTTACCTATTTGTGCTGTTTGCAGCTACTTGGTAGAGTATTTAACATTCTTCGTGAAAACAATCCTGAACTTGCTGGAGATAGGCGAAGGACAGTCATGAGGCCTCCACAAGTTCTTCGTGAGGGTACAAAGAAAACTGTTTTCGTGAATTTCATGGATCTTTGCCGGACGTGAGTTCAAGTTCTTTGCTTTCAATATACAGTTTATGTTAATTTTCCTTTTGCAAGGCCTGTGACTGCTTAGGGTTGCAAACATTCTGATTCATCCTTTGAAGTTTTATACACGTTATTCTTTTCTCTCTTTTTGGTCTTTCCACATGTACTTTGATATAAGTCCATTTTCCAAGGTCAATCTATTTTAGTTTTTGTTTTGATTTACAGATCTATTCTAAATAGTGAAATATTCCTTATATTTTAGGATGAGAATAGTTTTGGATATGTGAGCAACATTTTTCCTCTCTCAAGAACTAGTGACAGAAATAGTGTTTATAAAAACACTAATCCATTTATTATTCACCTTTCATTTACTGAATAATTCAATAAAAGCTTTTGTTGGTGGATAACTGGATATTGTTATTCTTTCAATTTTTATTTACTTGCAGATTACATTTTATCTCTGGTGATAACTGACATTCTTCTCTGGTAAAAATCTATTACAGGATGCATCGGCAGCCAGATCATGTCATGGCCTTTTTGCTTGCTGAGTTGGGTACTAGTGGATCGCTTGATGGGCAGCAAAGATTAGTAGTGAAAGGAAGGTTTGCACCCAAAAATTTCGAGGGGATCCTGCGTCGTTATGTCAGTAAGTACCTCTCTCTGTTAACTAGCCGTGCATACGAGTACTTGATTAGCTTCTCTATCTGTATCATTAAAGACTTTAGGTTAGCTACACTGCCGGTATCATTTATCGGGCATCTAATTGATGCTTTTTAGATATTCTAAGCTTTTATATCAAGTTACTAATCTTGTTAGGGACATTCACTTCTTATTTAGTTTTTATCGTCTGATACTTTTCTTAGTTAACAGAATCAAGCCTGTTGTTCAATGTGAAATCTGAAAATAGGCATTGTCTGTCGTGATTCCATTTCAGTTTTGGTGAAACCACTTGTTGTCATTCGTGTTTTATGAAATTGTTTTTATTGTTCGGGTTCTTCCACATCACTTCATCTGGCTCTCCCGGTTATTTCACACAGCAAAATAATAGAACACCGGTTTCATGTAACCGTTGATAATGTAGTGCTTGTATATCCTTCTGGTTGTCAATAGTTTCAGTCCAAAGTTACAGATTGTTTTTTTATAAGTGACTGATAATTGCTTCCGTTTTTTCAGATGAGTATGTGATCTGCCTTGGGTGTAAAAGTCCTGATACAATCCTTTCAAAGGAGAATCGTCTCTTTTTCCTCCGATGTGAAAAGGTAAAGACCATGTGTACCATATTTGTATTATTTTCCAGTATTTGCTGAATGTAGAATATTGCGGTTAGCATGCATGTTTATGATGGAATTATACTTCATTTGCCAATTGTTTCCGGATTTCGTTTTGAAAGCTCTTTCTCTCGATTGTATCTTGCAGTGTGGCTCAGGACGATCAGTTGCTCCAATTAAAGCTGGTTTTGTTGCTCGTGTTGGCCGCAGAAATGCAGGGACATGATGTAGTTAGATACAGCTCGTCGCAGAGTTATTTCTTGTATTGTGCGGGTACTGATTTTGGCTAAGAAGATAGTGACTGCTCATTATTTGAAAACATTGGAGGTTGATGAGGATTAATGGTATTTAAGTAAATGGGAGCTTCAACCATATATTTGTCATTTATATGGTACTCATGAAATGATGAATTCAAATGTGCAATATCTGAATGAATACTGGTGTGGTAATCAATAGAATGGAGTGAAAGAAGCAAATGCAAATAAATGATTTCAAAATGTTTTGCTAGAATTAGCATTACAATGAATATTAGATGTTGGTCCCCAAATCAGCAGCTCAACTGATTGACAACCACAACTCTGTGTTTTATGGTATTGGTGTCTTTCAAATAGTTTGCACCTACTTTCAAACCTTTTCTTTTTGTTGTGTGATTTTAAGGGTGCACTCTTACATTGACTTGGTACTTTTAGAGAGAAAATTTACTTTTGATTGTTGATGAAGTGGAGTCTGTTTTGGGCTCAAGAGTTCTTCCTCCAAAGCGCACATCTGCTGACACTAGGTGAGTATGCTAATCTCTCGTGCACCTTTCAAGAATTGTAGAGTGGAACGAAACTCCCAAGAACGCTCACTGTTTCGGGTAGAGCCCTAATTTTCCTTTGTAGCCTTGAAATCTTCACGTGTCCTTCAAGTATCTTGAGTGGAGTAGAACACCTACTGTTTTGGTTAACGTCTTAGTATTCTAACAAGGCAGGGTTCTTTAGAGGTGTCTTGACGAGGTGGAGAGTTTTTGAGGTGTGAAAGACTATCCTTGTGATTAAGTAGCATGTCAGTGCCTTAGTAAGACAAGAGGCTCTCCTTCGAACTAAAGATCGTCTTGAGACTTGGTACCTTATTAGGTGTCTTGAAGATATGCAAAAGTAGGAGGATCTTACTAAGACCAAGTAACTTGACAAGATTTCCATGAGCTTGGGGTGCTTTTTAGTGACCAAGCACTGTGGTATTTTAGAAAGAAGATGGTTATTTTGAAGTTGAGACATTTCTCTTGACGTTTTATGTGTCTCCTCTTAAAAATAATTTTTTTCTTGGACTGAAGGTGGCATAGTCCTAATAGGAATATCCTACTTAGTGGGAGATATCATCTTATTGGGATGGTAGTAGCATCCCGCATGGAAATGTAACAACATCCATGTGGGAAGGTACTAATATCCCCTTCTTCTCGATTCTTAGGCGATGGAATGACGCTCGAGCGACACATGTTGTCTTGTCAATGGTTGTCGACACTTTAGTTATATATATAACATGTACAATTGAATGAGTAATAAAATCTTGACCATATTGTACATTTTGTTGCAATTAAAATTTGTTACACTCGCCCGCCTTTAAAATTGTTCTTAAAATAAGAACAAAAATTGTTTGGTTCATAAATTGACAATGCACGTACTAACAGTGTAAATCAGTTTGTGTGCACATTATGGGGCATAAGAATAAGAAGCATTGCCAATGTTAAAGTACTATACAGAAAATGTAGAGATTTTGTATACTTTGCTCCATTAATTGCATGAGATGATAATAATTATATTCACAGTAGATGATGGTGTCACTCATTATTCTTATTGGTCGAAGATGATGTCACATCTTCAAATATCTTTAACGAGGTCTTTAATGTCGATACATGGTGGGAAGGATCATCTGGTTGACACTAACAACTAGTGTACTAAGTTGATAGTCGTTGATTGCCTATAATAGATAGTATTCTGGTGATGCTCTCGTGTACCAAGCTTTGATAACATTGTCGTGGTGTAGAGCCAACACTTGTCCTACGCGTAGCATGGGGTCATCCTGACTTTTGGTATGTCAAGGTTGTAAGTGATGTAGTTAGGCATGTTTTGTGTTATCAATGTCTGGAACTATCTTACATAGAGTGTTAGAGAACGGCGATTTGAGGATGCTTGAAAGAGATATACTAATTGTATAGTTGTCTAAGATATTAAACATGATTGACGGAACAATTTTACGGTTCCTTACAACGATTAATATAGATAACATAGGTTATGTGAATATCCTCTAGCTTATCTTGCATTCTTGGTAGGTATCATGAACTTGACATGTGTTATATCTATCACACGATATGAAAGACTTTGTTGGATGATAAATGACTTTGAGTGATAGACCTGCACGACACGTGGCAAGAAACCACGTAGTTGTGGGGGCTTGTACTAGCCACTAGGTGGTCAATAACGTTACTAAATTCATGATATCTTTTGAATTTACCTAACTTGAAAGTCAATGACAAGATTCTCGTAACTGTCATACAACGCGAGATATTGTTACTACTCTTTTGACTAAAATAAACTTTTTAAATACTAGATAGGACAATCCTTTTCTTGAATTTTGTCTTAGTCGTTATCACATTAACTTGTGAGCGTGATTTCAAAATACTTCTTGATGTGAGCTAGTGTGCTCTATCATGCATGTCATATCTATAAGTTTGTTTGTCGACGTAACAGTCATAATAGAAAATTCAAAAAGTGAGTATTCAATCAAGTTATGAAACTTTTTGCATCTACAATAGCATCATAATTATGATAAATAATACAATAAAAAAAGAAATTCAACAACAAAAATTATATACTGAGAACCCATCGAACTAATAAACAAGTATCACGACATCAATTATCACTCGTAGATGCGCAATACTCAACCAGTTTCTTTATAAGACAATATGTCAATTGTCTTTTATTGGTAGTGAATAATTTTTTTTAGTATTAACAATATGTCAGTCCCATCATCTTGTAATTATTTCTGAATTTCATCATCATATTTTGGAATTATTTGTACTTTTTTTTCATCATCTTTTAGATTATGCATCACCAAAATAAAATAAAAATTGAAAGTACCAAAATAATTAATTAGTCATAAAAATAATAATATTAATTTATAAATACCGATTAATTAAATAAAAACCAATCTGAAAAGAAGAAGAAAAAATCGTGGAAACGAGCTCAGTACTCAGATGTCACTCTCTTCTCATCGTTCACTCTTCTCCATGAGCTGCTCCTGACCATCTAGGGTTCGTCTCTTCTCCTTCTCCAACCTTCCCAAATCTCCGCATTTCCGATATCTCCGCCTCATTTCACGCCCACAAAACCCTAGCCTCCTCCATCCATGGCCAAGACCCGACCAGGCCTCGTCCCCAAGCCCAAACCCGGCAAGAAGGATCTAGACTCCTACACCATTCGCGGCACCACCAAGGTCGTCAGAGGTAAGCCATGACTCGACAAATGTGCTCGCGCACGCCATGTCTTTGTGAAAATGCATGTGCTGGTTTTTTTCGTAAATAATTTATGGTTTTGCAGCTGGCGACACCGTGCTGATGCGTCCCTCCGACACCGGAAAGCCTCCGTACGTGGCTCGTATTGAGAAGATTGAGGCGGACGGGCGGAACAACGCGGAGGGGGGGGGGCGGTGGTACTACCGGCCGGAGGAATCGATTGGGGGGAGGAAGCAATTTCATGGAATCAAGGAGCTGTTTTTGTCGGATCATTATGATGTGCAGAGCGCGCACACCATCGAAGGGAAGTGCATTGTGCACTCTTTCAAGAACTACACGAAGCTTGAGAATGTTGGGGTTGAGGATTACTATTGTAGATTCGAGTACAAGGCTTCCACTGGAGGGTTCACGCCGGACAGAGTTGCTGTGTAAGTTTTCTGTTTATGTCTTTTTTCTTCTTCTTTTTCCGGCTTTTGATGGAGAATTGATGCTACTTTGGTCTCTTGCAATGAAAAGTTTTGGTTTTGTGGATTGTAATTGTTGTTTATTTGTGTGCTTGTTTCATATAATTTTGAAGGTATTGCAAATGCGAGATGCCTTATAACCCGGACGACCTCATGGTACAATGCGAGGGGTGCAAGGACTGGTAATCCTGTTTTGCAGTTGCTATTTTTGGTTTTTTAGAAGTCTTGAAATTTCTGTTGGTTCTACATCTCGAATTTGATTTTCAGAGGAAGACTAAATTCAAATCTAGTTCAAGTTCACTTTTAGAAATGTAGATTATTTTCTGTGAAGAAGAAATGAACGGAATTTTTTTATGTTTTACTTTGTATGGCTCTCTATGCAGTGGATGTAAAATGGGTTTTTGGAATTATCAATATGGGGTTAACCGTTAACATTGGTACAGCGTCTCTTGCTGCCTCACTTTGTTCTAAATCATAGTTATGCACAAGAGGGGATGTTGTTAGGTTCATGTATATAGTCATTCCTCAGTATGCTTCACAAAGAGTGTCATGAACTAAGAAGAGTTGAGTGGGTATATGTATACCCAATGCTAGTTACAAAACTGGAAATTTGAATGATGCTATTGCTTAGTTTCACAATTTTGATTTTAATTGGTTGTTATATTGGTTTATTTTTTTGAGGTACATTTCATCATGTAAAGCTCTATTCTTTATCTTCTTAATGTTATAATTGGCTTAAGTATATCTACTTTGTGTTGATCGGTGCTGTGTAGCTCAGAATCAGATTTTATTTACGTTGATTGTTTCTACATTGTACAGCTATTCCACTTCTAGTATCCTGATTTTTCTGTCTCCAATATGTCTGATGTTTTGATTACGATTTTTAGGTACCACCCTGCTTGTGTGGGAATGACTATTGAAGATGCAAAAAAGTTAGAACACTTTGTCTGCTCTGAATGCTCATCCGATGATGATGCCAAAAGATCCCAGAATGGATTCTCTGCTTCTCCAGTCAAGGTATGGATTCTTTTTTCCCTGTTTCATATAATTGGACATATATTTGTTTCAATTATGCCATTCAGTTTGTAATCATTTCATAGATCACAGTTTGCTCAACCTTGTTTGGTTACGAAATGGTGGGTTTCAAGAATGCTCTTAAATACAGTGTGTTTAAATACGTATACCTACTTCTACAAGTGAGATTTTATCTCCACTTGGTTTAGATATAAAAAATCTTGAGTCCATGTTGTGAGCTGTGAACACTTAAATAGACTAAGATAAATGACCATGTCTCCAAATGTGAAGACTATTTGGATATAATTCTAATGATGCTAAATTTGATTGAAGAAGTGAGAATTTGCCTGCACCAATTAAGTTATGAAATAGTTATAATCCATGTAAAATGTAGTATTTTGGCGTGGTAGACAATTATATATGAGCCTGTTAATAATTTGAAGCATATACTGATATAGTTCTAGTGATATTATATTTGACTGACAATAATCTTCTAGCAGATTTTATGCACATATGCATTCAGTGGTCTATTAATATTATGGATCGTGCATTTTTCTTTGTGGCGTAAATTGAACAATATTACAGATCTTAACTTTAAGCACACAATTGTGTATTTGTGTATTTACATCCATCCATGGGAAACTAGTTGAGCTGAAGGAAGCTAGACTTACTAAGATGATCATAGCTTATCTCAGTATTCCCCCCTCCCCCGTTACAGTTAATCATCATGATATGCATGATTGTTCATATTCACGTCTCTAAAAGATTGAAACTTAAAGACATATATTCTTTTACCTTAATAACATTTTGCATAAAACCTTCCACAAACAATTTTCATTTTATGTACTGAACTTAGCTATCAAATATTTGGGGCATGAGTATCACGACTGATTGGTAATTCTAGGCTTAGCATTCTCTCAGTTGTGTATGATGTATTTCTTTTCTCTTTTCTTATACTTTATTTGTTTAAATTGAATGTTGGTTAAGACCACAACGATCAACGCTTAATATGAAATTTGAGGAACTTGTAAAACAATGGATCCAAGCGCAACTCTCATGGGTAAATGGTATGCAAGGGGCAGCCATAACCAATATTATATTGAGGATTGTTAACTTGTCATATCAAAATAATAAAAATATGTAATTGAACACTTCACATCAAGCAATTGAAATATGTAGCATTCAAAACTACTCTTGATGCAATCTTCTCATGATAAAGCAGCAATTCCCAATGTCGATTTTAACATCCTCCTAAATCTGTAGTCATAATGACGTATCCTCATACTATTACCACAATGCTTTATGCATTTTTGACACAGAAGAGTCTTGAATTTCAAATAAAGTGTTTTCCATGTTTTTTCTTTTCCCTTGTATTGCTTTAGACAGGAAATTATTGCAGTGAACATATTCTAAGTCTCTTATGGAAACTTTTTACCTGTACTTATTAATGGTTATATTAGTTTAAATGAAATTAGTTCTCTGGAATGTGACTTCAAATATGAGTTTATTGACAACAATCACATTAGCTAATGGCGTTTGTTAAACATTTATTACACTGAAAAATGTATGGTGGTGAAATATGTTGTATTCAAAACTACTCTTGGGAATGTGAATTCAAATGAGTTGATGGACAACAATCACATTAGCTAAATGGGCTTGTTAAACATTTATGATAGATTATACTGATTAGTGTATGGCGGTGAAAATCAAGAGTGAATATTCATGGATTTCATCTGTGCATTTCTCTCTTCTAGTATTCCACGTCTGATCAAATTAGCTCTCTGTATCTTGCAGATGGAGTCAAAGCGCCGGAAGCGATGATTCGCGTTCAATTGAGGATACGAGAGTGCATCAAAAGAGGCATAACTTATCTGATTCATGCTTAGCCCTTAGAATTGTTGTTGTGTGAGTTGTACAGTGCAGAGAACCACTCTCTTCTTTGCCGAGATGGAGGCTATTTGTCATTTATGTTGTTGGTCTCTAGTCGTGCACGCATGCGCCTTTGCTAGGTTTAGGTTAGTTGTTTGTAATTTTATCATCCTGTCCAGAAAAAGGTAAATTATCACCGACTCTCCAGCTACTACATACTTGGTGGAAGGAGTTTAAAAAACTGGCTGTGCAGTCTTGCAAAAAGCATACTAACTTACTTCCTTGTCATATCTTATTATGTTTGTATTGTTATTATGTTTAGTTGTTTATTTATTATTATTTTTTTTTTGGTTTTCAATTTTCAATTCAACCCTTTGGAATGTCAATGGGTTTGCTTGGTTAACAAGGTGCCAAGGTGGTTTCCTCTCATTGGCTACCCTGTTCAAATTTTAGAGCCAATGTCTAAAGATTTCTTTGTTGAATGCACTTTACCAATGTGGGGGAGAGAGTGCCCCTTTTAAGTAGGGTTGTTCATTTTTCGCCCAGACGGGACCAAATAGGTTCGGTTCGGGCTTCACATCCACGAACTGGTCTGGATCGAATTCGGATGGCTCGTTACGTAAGTGTTTCTAAAAATCCTTATGTGTGTTTGTATATATGGTTAGGGGTTAAGTTTGATTTTGACAATTGATTGATGATCCGTCGAAATTTGGGGTCATTGATTTGGATAGTGTATGGTCTAGGCCGACTCCTGAAAACTTCTATTTCTAATATCGTTTGACGAGAGAATAGTCTTGAGTTGAGTCTGACAAATAGACTAATTTTATGAACTTTTATGGTTATATTTAGTCAACTACTCAGTTGTACTACCCAATTACAATTCAATTGAAAAATGTAATGTTCAAACTAAAAAATATAATGCTAAAATCATTGGTGTTCTCTACTTGAGAGTCCTAAATTTGGTATTGATTAACAAAGAACATTTCTTTGAAGATATTTTATTTTCAAAAAATAAAAATAGTGGCAACTCAAATGGAATCAAACCTTGCAGGCCACACAACAAAATTCAAAAGAAATAAAATTAAAAAAAATAAGGAAAAGTGAAAGTGTGAGCATCAATCAGCATGGAATGACAGTGCAGCAATCAAAAACTTTTGTATATTCTTTTCCCACCTAATTTTCTCGGGAATCTTCTGTTTGGAGTTCATGCGTTGCAGGTTTTTATACTTTCCATCATCATTTTCTAATCTCCTAACCTCAGTCAACACCGTTGACCACCCCGAGTCGCAAAACTCGGCCGAGTCACCCACCCCCATGACACGCCGTGCCCAAATAATTGTTCACTAGAACACTATTGGTTACTTGTATATATACATCTTTAGGCCGTCGCTTAAAAAAAAAAACAAAAACGAGAACTCATCACAAAACCTCCCCAAAACACACGAGTTGCCAAACTCGGCCTAGTCACACACCCACATGACACGCCGTGCTCAAATATTTGTTCACTAGGACTCATCACAAACCTCTCCCAAAAATCCCCGAGTTGCCAACTCGGCCGAGTCACCCACCAATGACACGCCGTGCCCAAATATTTGTTCACTAGGACTTAATATCACAAAACCTCCCCCAAAACCTCCCTCAATAGCATTTTCTTGGCTCCTAAAATATTTACCTCACCACTCTCTTTCTCCTTTGCGCCGCCACCGGAGTGTCGCCGGAGAGCCAACCTCCGCCGGCGCTTCACGAGGATCACGAAGCTCGCCCATATCGGAAACCTAATTCTCTCCACAAAACAACCCTCCATTCGATCAACAACTTGCGCCATCGTCGGCCGGCGGTTTTCGTCTGTTGAGACACAACTCATAGCAATGTGCAACAAGTGCACGACCGTGCCCTCCATGTAGCTCGGTAACGGGACCCTATTGTCGCATATCTCCGTCCACCTCCGCCGCCTGATCGCGGGAACCGCCCACTCCACTATGTCCGCCGGAGCTTTACACACGTCAATGACCTTGCGGCAGCTGAAAATCTCCAACAACACCACCCCAAAGCTGAACACATCGTTTTTCGTGCTTAGTTTGCTAGGACTAGTGTAACATGGGTCCAAGTACCCCATCGTGCCTGCGGGTTGACTCAGCGAGTCAACCCGCGGGCCTATTGACATCACTGCCAAACCAAAGTCCGCCAACTTGACGTTCCAACCTGAGTCAAACAATATGTTGGCGGACTTGATGTCCCGGTGGATCACCGGGGCATCGCCGCCGTGGAACGAGCAGACCGCCCGGGCAATCTGTCCGGCAATGTCCACGCGCTGAGGCCACGGCGGCGGCGGGTTTTTCGAGTGGAGCAAGTCGTGGAGAGAGCCATTGTGCATGAGGTCCATGACAAGTAGGTTGAATTGGTGATTGCTCGTGCCAAGAATGTTGATGACATTAGGGTTTTGGTGCAAAAAAGACAACACTTTCACTTCATTTTCAAGCTTTGTGTTGTCTTGGATCGATGACTTCTTGATGGCCACTTCTTGAGTATGATCGTCGTCTTTGGACACGACCGTGCCTTTGTAGACCCACCCGTGGCTTCCTTTTCCGATGAGCCTCGACGGAGAGAAGCCCTCCGTCGCCGCCGCAAGTTCTTGGTACTCAAAAACTCTCATTTTCTTGATTTTCTTGATAGGGTTTGGTGATTAGGTGTGTTGTGTTTGGTGAATATAAAGATTCAAATATTGTTGTGAAGAAGAGGAAGAGAGAATAAAGAGGAGGGCATGAAAAGGAGGAATTATTGTCATTTTTAATATATTGTTATTATTATTATTCAATTTATTAG
>JAYMTH010000987.1:0-16818 GCA_036897465.1 Pelargonium australe | reverse complement strand
CTCCTTAATAAACCACCAACTTTCAGCTCCTTAAAGTTTTCATCACCAACTTAACGAAACTTACCGCTTCTTAACGGATGTCATTCAGTCAAAACAAACAAGACCGAAGTTGTTATTTAAAATCTCATATTGTACGGATGTTTGGAATGTTACCGGAATTGAACCAAAGTCAAATTAAAATTGTAAGATTGTTCAAACACATGATCGGTTCAAACCCGTCATTTCAAATGTGATATCATTCTATAAACACACCATTAATTATTGTACTCCCGCCGTCCCAAAATGAGTGTCTTGTTTTTCAAATTTTTTTGTCCTAAAATGAGTGTCTTGTTTCTATTTTTATGTTATTATATTATTGTTTTTCCTATATTACCCTTGTTACTTATGCACATGGGAAGATATATACATAGGGTGTAAGTGAGAAAGTAAGAGTTATATTGGAAACACACTAAGTTGTCTAGTAATCCTTAATTTTTGTAAAAAAAATAGAAACAAAACACTCATTTTGGGACGGAGAGAGTATTTTGTTTTCTATACCCCCATGTATACCTAATGAGGGTCAATCGTTTATTTTGAACAGTGAAAATTGTGTTCAATATGTGTGTATAGATGATTAATTAAGGTGCCATGGTAGATGGAAAAAAGTTGGCATCCACTTATTTATGCGTAAATAACATTTTGAAAAAGAGATCAAGCAGTTAGAATAAAATACAAGTAAAATATGGAACTTATAAAATTAAAAAAAATGTAAATACAAAAATGATAAGAAAATCAATTTTAGAACCAAATCTCCGGTCACGGGCCCTCAACACCTCTTGAAAAAATGATAGGGCAAGTGGTTGGTTTCACTTGAAATCTCAATTCAAAGCCTCAAAAATAGCTTCCGATCATTTTTCTTATATAGTTTAGTCATAAGATCGAAATCTAATTTTGACATAACCATCATTTTTTTTAGGTAGGAGATTAAGGATTGAGCATAATGTGATATAAACTTAAGAAAACCATGTCTCATCCATCACTTGTTTTGATATGGAGCATTTTGGGAAATGACTAGTTGATACACAAGGTAGTTATATAAGTAAATATATACTCTTAATTAGACATTGCACTTACCCTTACATGTAGTTTTATACTTTTATCAACTAAAATTTAATTCAATCACCAACTATATACCTAATTTTATCTTGATTTGCACTTGTATTATTCCATATATAAATGCTTGTCTTATATAGTATACCCCATTTCTTATTATCAACATGTATAATTAAATTTCAAATTCTCTTACTTCTGTATTGTTTAGGTAATCTTTGTCTTGAAGTTGTTTATACCCTACTATGAAACTAACAAACCAAATGTCACTATCTATCAAACAATCAAACAATGCACCTGATACATTAACAAATAATCAATTGCAGCTAATTTTAGTCTCTACAATGATAAGATGACAAACTCTTATAAAAATACGAGTTACGAAAATCGTTCATCTATATCAAACTTGAATTGATAAAAAAAACAAAGAACTCAGATCGGATAGAATAAAATGATAAGTTTGTTGGAGCAAATGGGTGGTGCATAATTAGAGTTTGTTGAAGGTGTTGTTAAGGTGTCATAAACAAGAGACAACAAGAACAAGAGTGGGTGATGCATCAACTAACCAGACGTTGACTTGCCTTCTAATTATATGCCATCCGTTGACCACAACCATGAACCAACCAACTCGAACAATCAAGAAATTTACTATCTGTCAAGCCGAGTCAGTACCGAGTCTCACTCACTCTCGCCTCGCTCACCTCACTCTCTCCCAAGTCCCAACCAACTCTTTCTGCAAATTTTCTTGGAAACCGTGACGATTTTCGCCACGGAAATTGAGAAGATTTTGACTGTGAAGCGGAACACATTCCGTGGATCTGGTTGATTTTCGGACCGAGCTTCGATGATTCGCATCTTCACTCCCAGTGAGCATATTTGTAGTGTAGGCTACAGCTATAGCCCTAATTGGTGAGTGTTCAGCTGGAAATAGATGAAGAAGAAAGTGACGCATAACTTCAGATGGAAGAGGAAGGTTTTGGCGGTGTTGATGCTTGGTTTTTGCTTCGGGAGCTTAGTGCTGATGCAGAGCCAATGCAACCAGATTCTGAAGCTGGCTTCGTTTCGGCGTCCGTCTGTGCAAGGTCCGAAGATTGCGTTTCTGTTCATAGCACGGAACCGTCTTCCTCTTGACTTGGTTTGGGACGCATTCTTTAGGGTATGATACTTATCTCAGCTCACTACAGTCTGTTTATTGTTTCTGTGACTGTAACCTGCTGAGTATATTTGTTTCATAGCTTGGTTTTGAGTCTTTGGCATTTTTCTTTTGTGGTTTGAGAGATGGTCAAGTAATGCTAGTTGCTTTTTTTCCGATACTAGAGCAAATTAAAAAGTGGCTTGACAATTGGTGACTAGTTTAAGGTGTATATTTGTGATTGAAGATGATTTGGTGGGTTCTGGACAACTGGTGATGATTTAAGGTACTTGTGATTGATTTTGGACTTTAGTTAAAAATTGTGTGATAAATAATATTGTGGCTGCCATGGATGATAGTGTCTAAATGACAGATGTAGAAGATTTTTGATTTAGGTGGAATGCTCGCAGATTAAGCCCATGCTGTGTGTCACCAACTAATATCAGATTCAGGTTTGCTTCTCAGTGTGTGTGTGGCGAATCTGAATCCCCTAAGATTGACAAAGGGGTGAGCGCATTTACATGGGATCGGTTTTATCTTTTGAGTTCTAAGTCAGGGAAGAGAATTTCGTGTTCTATAACCCATCAACATACAAGGAGCTTGACGTGCATTTTTGTTTTTCCTATATATGTTTGAGACAGGCATGTTCTAGTTTTCTTGGTACCAAGCATCTTGTGGTAATGTTGGGAACTTATCTCCACTATGGTAGGATTATTTGTCAATGGCTAGGATCATTTGATTGTAAATTGATCAAGGATTGTTTCTCTCATTTAGCAGAGCCTGTGTACTTTTGCCTTGCTGCCAACTCTTATCATTAAGTTGTCTTCTTTTATGCACTCTCTCTGCGAGTGGTGATTGGGTGAAGATTCACTACCACACTATATGCACATACATTTATGTACGCTTAAAAGTATGAAGTAAAATAATTTTTTATTCATGTATCCTGAGCTCAAGATACATGGACTGAATATATTCCAATGATTATGTATGTTGAAGAGGCATTTCTACTATTTTTGCAGGGACACGAGAATAGATTTTCAATTTTTGTTCACTCCAGACCTGGGTTTCTGCTCAGCAAGGAAACAACAAGATCAGTCTATTTTTTGGATCGTCAACTTAATGATAGCATACAGGTATTGTTTCTACTAGCTATATTATGGAAAATTACAAAACAGTTCCATGTTTTTATTATAGTCTTTGCATGTAATATGAATATCAGAATTTTCCTGATTCCTCATATTGCCTAAATACTTTTTTGGTGCTGTTTATCAAGTAACTATCAGTCTATCACATTATGACATCTTTTTGGAAACAAAAGGTTGTTCTTTTCTGATCAGGCCTTTCATTTTTCTTCCAATAACACTCACAGCGTCTGTGCATAAAATGCATGTGAGTCTTTACCATGTATCCAAAGTAGTAATTATACTCTATCTTGAAGGCTCTCACTTGATGAAATCCTGCGTGTTACTTAACCAAGAGGACAACATATGATCAATCCCAATGGTTAGGACCTTAGAACTTTTCTATCTGAAGCAAGTTTTCAAGATTAGATGCTTAGAAACTTTTTGGGTTAGTAGAATGAGTTTCTCCTGGAACCTTTTTTATTCTTCTTTTTGATTAACCACACAAAACCTTGGAAGTTTGAAGAATATTATTACCATTTTGTACTCAGGCGAAATTCTGTATATATCAATATCATCCATGTCTTCCTTATGACTTGGTTCATCTGTAAGAGTCAGTAGCTGATATGCAATGTAATTTATGTTTTGGCATACTGAGAGAACAAAACCTATTGCAGGTAGATTGGGGAGGATCAACTATGATTGAGGCAGAGCGTATATTGCTTAGACATGCACTGGCAGATCCTTTCAATGTGCGGTTTGTTTTCCTTTCAGACAGGTGAGGATCGCTATATATTTGCATACGATGTTGTCTTAAAACTGTGAGGATCTCAAAATGATTATTAAACAACATTTTCATTATGGTTTAATATTTTTATGTTTGAAAAATGCATTTTGTAATATAGTGTCAGGACTCAGGAATTCAGTTTTTGTTGCCAATTCAATTCAGTAATCAATACATACTGTTTTTTGTGGTTTAGTATCTAATAGTAGCTCAGTTACTTGATCTCTTCTCAGCTGCATACCACTCTACAACTTCAGCTACACATATGACTATATCATGTCAACATCAACTAGTTTTGTCGACAGGTGAGTGAACTAAATCAAACAGCTTTAGGAAGTGAAAATCAATGTAAAAGTAAAACAGTAGGAGGTTTAATATGATGTACTGTATTATCAGGCCTTTGCCTTTCTATGCACTATCATTACTGTAAATGAAGACACAATTGGGGATTAAACAACAAAACTCATAAACAAAATCTATTCAAGGATGAGGAGATAGAAAAACTTGGCTCTTTAAACTCCATAATTAATCAATATGTGTGCTAATAATTAATCAATGTTAATCCACGTGATTAATACATTATTCAACAGTGAAGTGCTTCAATAGAATGTATTATTTTATCTTTCTGGTACTATTTAATCTTTGCTTGTTATGGATTGTTCACTATTTTTAACAGTAATTAATTGATGGACACAGCTTTTCTGATACAAAAGAGGGTCGCTACAATCCGAAGATGGATCCTGTTATTCCTGTTCATAATTGGAGAAAAGGATCCCAGGTGAACAATTAATTATATGTTGCTCTCTGAAGTTGTTCAGTAACTTTTTATAGATAGAAATGCCGATGATCAAACTCCCTACTTCTGTCTTATCTGCAGTGGGCTGTTCTTATTAGAAAGCATGCAGAGATTGTAGTGAATGACAGTACTGTCTTTCCTATGTTTCAACAATATTGCATGGTACGTATTCCAGCAGCACTGGATATTTCCAAAAAAATCATCAGTTTATCATTGCTTGTTTAACATGAACTGATCGGTGCTGAATGCTAAGTTACGTTATCTAGCTTCTTTTATTGGATCATAATATTGTTAAAAGGTGGTTGGAATTTGGAAACTCATTTCTGAAACCAAATATGAACATTTTTTGCCACTTCCGAGGAGATGTTTATTTGCATTGAAGTCTGTACCAATTTAATTTCTTAGTAGAGCTTTCTTACTCTATCATGCACTCATTTTGGGTTCTAGATTTTATTTCCTTAGTAGAGCTTTCTTACTCTATTATGCACTCATTTTAGGTACTACTATCACATGTGATTCTCATTTGTTGTAACTGACTTGTACATAAAATCATGCAGAGGAAGTCATTACCTGAATTTTGGCGGGAACATCCTCTTGTAAGTACTGAAATTTAATCATTTGTTTTCTGAAATTGTGTTCAATTACCATTTTAGCTTTCCCTATGAATCATTTCAGCATTTTTGCTAACGTTATCCTGACAAGGAAAACATATTTGTAACTGTCAGCATATTGGGTGATACAGTACTTCTTTAGCGTTTTGCTCTGCTCATTCAGATTGCTAAAATTTATAATCTCATGAAAATGAGTTTCAAGTTCTATTGTAGTGCGAATATAGTATATGTTCTGGAGGGGGGGTGACTCAAATCTTGTATGTTTACATTCTTGTCTCGTGCAGCCTGCTGAGGGATGGAAGGAGCATAATTGTATACCAGATGAACATTATGTCCAAACATTACTGGCTGTAAGTTATATTACTTTTGACTAGACTATGCTGAGTGTAGTCAATAGATCAAGGAACTGCTTTTGATTGGTTTTCCAAGAAGGATGGCATGCAACCCATTAATTTTTTTGAACTCCCCATTAAAATTATTAATTGACGGAAAGTGCAAATTAATAACATTACACCCACCAGGCATCATGTATCCATAATAGGAGATAACTTTGTTTTTCTCTCCATCAGTTTTCTGCTCAAAGCTCTTCTTAAAATTTAGTTTTGTTCATATTCCTGCATAGTAGAAGTAGCAGTAATGCGTGTTTTGTTTGGAATGAATGTACAACATATATAGTTTCTTCAGTTCTTCTTTTAGTATTCTGGTACACTAAGCTAATGGTAATGGAATATGTTGCCTTGCACTTCATGTATATGTGTGTTGGTTTTGACTTTTGAGAAACTGACACTCATGCAAAACAGTTGTAGCTGGCTTGTTAATTTTAATTGTATGTAATTCTTATTGGTTGCTATTGTTCCTTTCCTTCAGCAAGAAGGCCTTGAAGGAGAAATTACACGGAGATCCCTGACACATACATCTTGGGATGTTTCGTCTGCCCAACATGGTGAACGCCGTGGATGGCATCCTGTTACCTACAAGTATTCTGATGCTACACTGATACTCATTCAATCAATTAAGGTACAATTATGTCTCTATCTATCTTCTTCTAAATCAGCTTTTCTAATTTTGTTGGTGCCATCTTAAGCAAAATGCTATTATTTGGTTAGCAGTAAATTTATATGTAAGTTCATTGAAGATAATATCTACAACATATGCAGGAAACCATACACTAGAAATGATGTTAAAACTGAACCATATAATCTCGTAGTTTCATGGGAACCATTGCTCTATATTAAACTCCATATGGCAGCGAATATCCCGACTTATTTAAGCCAAAAAGAACCAAATGAAATGAAATAGTATTTCAATATAAAATTCAACAATGTTCTATGATCTAATTCAGAGAAGCTGGAAAGCTGGAATGCACGAGATTGCAAATTAGAGTGATAATATAACATGAATTGTTGGTTGTTGTCAAATGAGAGGGAACTGCTAACATATAAGATAACATTTGCAGGATATAGATAACATCTACTACGAAACTGAATACCGAAGAGAATGGTGCACGAGCAAAGGGAAGCCATCGAAGTGTTTTCTTTTTGCAAGAAAATTCACCCGACCTGCAGCTCTTAGACTCCTTAATATGCTAAGTTAACAAATTTGTCGACTTCATTCATGCAAAAAGAACAGTAAGGTATTGAGAAACAAAGAGTTGATTTGGTTTTTCATGACAGTCTGTGCTGGGAGTTTTGGAGGAAGCAACAAGCAAGTCTTAGTCTCAGGTTACCACTACAAAGTAAATATCTGGTGTAAGTTCATTGATAGTTTAGAATCATTTTTACCTCATGTGTAGGAGTTGGGAAATCCAAAATAAGAATGCATGTTTTGAATGTGATGTATATTTCTCAATTGTTTTTGGACCATATATATGATAATAATAAAAATAGGGGAATCATTTGTTTTATTTATTTGCATTGTATTTTTACCATTGTAGATAGAGAACAACATTTTTTTTACCGAAAAAACTGCAACTTTATTCATATAATAAGAGTCATTACAATAAGGTCACCAACACTTAATCGTACCAAACTGTTAACATGGCAAAAACATAACGTAATAACCTTGTGCAAAGGGTCAATTGACAAAAGTGAGAAGACCTCACAAAATTGAGAGTTACCCATTTTGGCAAACCGGGGGACCTGGGCAAGCCATCCCCCGGCCTATACCACATCACCAAAACCAAACCTAGCCCTAACCCCAAGCCTCAATCATACTAGCAGGCAGGGACGGATGCACAGAGAGACAAATAGGGGCAGTTGCCCCCACACTCACAATTATTTATTATTAAAATATTTGTATTTGTCACAATTTTTTTTGTTTTACCAATAATATTTGATAAAAATTTAATTCTTGCCCCCACAAGAGTTTTAGTTTTGGTTCCAATAGTTTATAAAAAATTACTCTTATAGTTTCTCGTCACTGAACAAAAATTCTGGATCCGTCCCTGTGTGTATGAGGTATTTGAATGAACAAAAATTGATAGAATAAAAAACAACGTGTGATCGTTTACATTTAAAAAGATGACTTTAATTTTACATTTAGTAAGAACATTTTAATAGTATGACAATGAGTAATTATAAAAAGTAGGAATTTTGGTGGATATCATTGCAACAGCTCTATAAATTATAGCATGGTTACATTTCTAAGTCGAATAAAAAGATATTTATTGAATATATAGCTCATAAAATACAAACACATCTTTTAAAAATATCATAAATTTTACGGTTATTCAATATTTGAATGACGCACGTTATCAATATTTTGTCGTTTACTGCACGTAGTTGTACAATGCATACTTTATAAATTTTTGGAATTGAAATATGAAAATCCACCCTCATGACCAATACCGTAATAAATATAATGCAGTGTCGATTGTCATTTTGCGAGTTAAAATTATAGTCGGGTTATCAATGACTTAATGAATGGGTAACAATCGAAATGTACATTTTGATTTATGAAGCTTCAAATTTTCAACCCAAACCTTAAATTGAAAGAAAAAAAAAATAGAAAAAGTCAACATAATTAACTTGTTTAAGCTAACTAGTTTCCTTGAAAGACAAGATGCTACAAATATTTTGTTGGTGTTGTGGAACAAACCTAAAACATAGTCTCATTGTGGGTCAACTGACACCAACCACTCTATCTCACAAACTGGGTCAGCTAAAACTCCAAGAAAAATAGAAAAATTAAAAGTTTCCATTTTTCTTGAACAAATTTTTCTTGTCATGCACAGTTGGTGAAGTCTGTATACTTGCTCGTTTGTCAATATTCATATATGAGACATTTAGTAGTACGGCAGCTAAAACCACAACAACATGTATACATGTTTTTGTAATGGAAAGATGTTTCGATTTGGTCCCTCGATATTTTATTTTGTTTCAAATTAGAACTCGTATTTGTTTCAATTTGATCCGAAATTACGTTATTTTGTTTCAAAGTGATCCAATCCGTAACGGTTATGTCACATTAGGCTAACGTATCAATTTTTCTAGGACAATTTTTGTTGATGCGGCTATAATCTTCATCAGACATCATATATACATTTTGTTTCAAATTGATTTCATCAATATATTTGGCTAATTTAAGCGTCATGTGGTCGCCAAACTGTCTTCAAATTGACACTTCAACATACTTTGATGTCGACGGTATAAATTGGACAAATTCGAAACAAAATGATTTTAAATGTTTAGAAATAAGATCATTCATTATTCTCTTATAAAACATTCACAAACAAAGTAGAGATAATCTGCATAACTGCTAAAAATACGATTCAAAATAAAAAAATATCAATCTTCCTATAAACGCAAGATCATGTCATGCTTTAAAAGTTCTTTAGTTGAGAAAATGAATTCAAATTGTATTGGCCATTGGGCAGGGAACTCATAAAATCTAATGTTAATCAAAACACACACTCAAAAACAGCTGGGTTCAACACAAAACTTTGCAGCTTCATGAATTGGAGTACACAAAACCGAGTGGATCACCAAAAGAAGGAATGTAATAAAAACCAATCATCCGAAAAAGGAAACCTAAAAATCAAATTAGAAAGAAACTAATGACCACAAGTATGAGTCGCACCTACTTATGCGACTCCAAGCTATTTATTAATTATAGAAGAAACCCATACTTGCATTTGCATGGTTTTTCTTTTTCGTGTCTCCAATCTCAAAAACATAAAAGTTCCCATCAACCAAACAGCGACTCTACTGAGACCCGAAAGAAAATTCCCAACAACTCTTCCTAAAATATTTCCACTATTTTCAATGATTCAATACTAATATATATAAACATGCCACTCCTCATTTTCTCTAATCTCAATCTTAATCGTAATTAACAACACCATCGATTATATAATAAAAATTCGTATTCTCCACAATTTATCATCATCTCCAACAAGCTTTCACATGGATTCTGTGTCTCTTTTCGTCAGCTTTGTAGCTGCTGCATCAGCGTATCTTTTCTGGTTCTACTTTCTGGCTCGCAACCTCTCCGGCCCCAAAGTGTGGCCTCTCGTCGGAAGCCTCCCGCTCGTCTACGCCAACCGGAACCGATTCCACGACTGGGTCGCCGGCAACCTCCGCGCCACCGGAGGCGCCGCCACCTACCAGACGTGCACCATTGCTCTTCCCTTCATAGCTCGCAAACAGGGGTTTTACACGGTCACGTGCCACCCCAAGAACCTCGAGCATATTCTTCGGACCCGGTTCGACAACTACCCGAAGGGTCCGCACTGGCAGGCCGCGTTTCACGACCTCCTGGGTCAGGGGATTTTCAACAGCGACGGCGACACGTGGCTCATTCAACGCAAGACGGCGGCTCTGGAGTTCACGACGCGGACGCTCCGGCAGGCCATGGCTCGCTGGGTGAACCGGACGATTAAGAACCGGCTGTGGCGCATTTTAGAGAGAGCCGCTGCGGAGAAGACCTCCGTTGACTTGCAGGACTTGCTACTCCGTTTGACCTTCGACAACATTTGTGGGCTCACTTTTGGTAAAGACCCCGAGACGCTCTCGCCCGAGTTGCCCGAAAACCCGTTCTCGATCGCGTTCGACTCGGCCACCGAAGCTACGCTCCAGCGGATGCTTTACCCTGGGTTTTTGTGGAGATTGGAGAAGATTTTCGGAATCGGAATGGAGAAGAAATTGAAAAACAGCCTCGAAATTGTTGAAAATTACATGAACGGTGCCATTGACGCTCGCAAGGCATCGCCGTCGGACGATTTGCTGTCGCGGTTCCTCAAAAAGAGAGACGTCGACGGTAACGTCTTCCCGAGCTCCGTCCTCCAGCGAATCGCGCTCAATTTCGTCCTCGCCGGACGGGACACGTCATCGGTGGCGCTCAGCTGGTTCTTCTGGCTCGTCATGAACCATCCCCAAGTGGAGGAGAAGATCGTCGCCGAGATATCGACGGTCCTGAGAGAAACACGTGGCGACGATCACCGGACTTGGCTCGAAGAGCCACTGGCGTTCGACGAGGCGGACCGGTTAGTGTACCTCAAAGCCGCATTGGCCGAGACGCTGCGCTTGTACCCTTCCGTGCCGGAGGATTTCAAATACGTCGTATCGGACGACGTCTTGCCGGACGGAACTTTCGTGCCGGCCGGCTCGACGGTTACTTACTCGATTTACTCAGTCGGGAGGATGAAGAGCATATGGGGAGAGGATTGTATGGAGTTTAAGCCGGAGCGGTGGCTCTCGCCCGGAGGTGACCGGTTCGAGCCGCCGAAAGACGGTTACAAGTTTGTTGCGTTCAATGCGGGACCGAGAACTTGTCTTGGGAAGGACTTGGCGTACCTGCAAATGAAATCGGTGGCTTCGGCCGTACTGCTGCAGTACCGGCTGACACTGGCTCCCGGTCACCGCGTGGAGCAGAAGATGTCGCTCACGCTCTTCATGAAGAATGGGCTGCGCGTGAACTTACATCCACGTTCGTTTCCGGTGTCCGGTGCTTCTTCCACTGTCAGTTCCGCCTGAAAATAGGTGAGATTCAAAAGGGACTCAGGAGGTTGTTGATGAGGGTATAGTAGTCATTTCAAGTGTTCATTTTTCATTTCCATATTCGAAATTGTTTGTTTGTTATTGTTGGGTCGTTTTTACATTTGATTATTGTCCAAAATGCAAGTCCTGTAAGTTGTAATGTTCATACTTCACACATCTGTTTGCTCATATACTGTACTATTTGGTATCAAATAAATCATGAATTCCATTTGTACTTTCAACTCAAAAACCTAACTTATTGAATGATTCTTTTCTTCATATAGGTAAAAATCCAATTTATTCTATAACTTTTCGCTATTAAACTCAGATTGGTCGCTAAACTTTCGCTTATGGACTCAAAATATTCCGTACATCAATACTCATCAAACCAGAAAGTGACGAAAATTAACATTAGTAAGACTATAAGAGTCTATATTTGAAAGTTCAAGAATATAACCAAATTAGAATTTTTACCTATGATATATAATGTGAACAATTATAATAGGATCAAGAAAACATGACCACAAAACTGATGTGTTAGTATTGACATTACATTTACAGGATGTATTGATGTAATTACACCTATTAATTTATCTTCTCTCTTTTTATCTCTAAGCTTGATCCTTTGATAAGTTCAAAAATTCTCAATAAGCAGAGCTTGGTTTCATTCTGAATAGTAGCCAGAGAAAATTTTCTCCCTTGTATTCATCTCCTTGACCATTCATTACAAGCTTGTGTGAGAAGGGTTGAATAGCTCCATACCAAGAAGGAACAGTTTTTGGTCAGTTAATCCAATATTTTCTCACCAGTTGAGAAGAGATTCCAGACAACAGTTCCCACCAAGTACAGCCCGACTGAAACTTCGAAAACATCATCCCAGGAACCTAAGGATTACAAGGAAATGTACAGGCCATTTTAGTAACTAAGTCTAGAATGTAGATTAGATATCAGATTGTGTGTGCGAGCGAGCGAGCGTGCAGCTGTGGAAGGAAAGAAATGAGTCTAACCATGTTGCAAAATGTAACCGGTTGCTGCCGTTCCAAATACGCCAGCAAGTACTCCAGCAGTGTTTGAGAGACCAAGCAATACACCCTGAGAATGAGAGTATATCAGTCATTTACATTCCGAACATGGAATGGAACAGAGGTAATAGCGGTGATAGTTTAAACAGATAGTGCTCCAAGTTACAATATGCAAACACATTGGAAGGTAGTCAAATATCATTCTTGCAATAAAAGAAACTATTGCTCATACAAATATTGAATCAGAAACACAACACTAACTCCATGTAAAGCAAAACTAAGTTGACTTTTCAAATTTTGGAAGATTTGTACTCACAGAATATCGAGGGGCGATATCTTGATGGTTCGAATACAGACCAGATTGTGAGAATGCATCAGTGCCCTAGATGAGAAAAAAAAAAGATTTTATAAAAATGGTTAGCACATAGAAGAACTGTAAATCTAATTAAGTTATTCTTTTCAAGAAATATATGAACAGGAAGAACATTCTTTTGAAATTCTTCCATTGACTAGAGGCCTAAATTATGAATAGAAGTCAATTTGCTAAATCATGAAACGCACAAGGAGAAACATGCAACATATAAGAACAAGACACTAGACAGCAATATATACTTCATATTTCTATTTCAATATGCTGTAGCTTTGTAGAATTCAGCAAACCTGACTGCATGCCATGCACAAAACAGCCATAGCTGGAGAGTTCACGTGGCTCAACTGAGTAAGGAAGAAAGCAGGGCCAAGAAACCCAATTGTCTGCATGATCTGCAAAATAGTGTAGATTTAAATTATTTCAGCGGTGAAGGCACTAGAACCCTAGAAGTAGAGCCAAGTGAAAGCCACATTCAACTCAAAAGGCCAACTCCAACTAAAACAAAATATTATAAAAAGTAAAACAGAGTATTACCTAATTCATGCAAGCCTATAATGGAAAAGAAAAGGTTCAAAGTTTTTTTTGGATGAAGGTTCACATTAAGATAGCAAATTATAAGTTCAAGCAAGGATTATCAAACAGTGCTGGATACATCAAACCTTACATATACTGGACACACTTTAATAACACATCTTGAAGTAACAACATCATGGAAATTCTAGTTCAATAATTACAGAACTATACATAAAAAGTGGTACCTTGCGGACTGTCGTTACTGAGTAACCTTTGCTAACAAGTGTATCAGCAATCCATCCTCCAAGATTTGCACAAAATGCCATTGTGAGCCAGGGTAGGACACAAATTAACCCAGAGTCTGTAAGGTTGAACTTGAGGACCTATTTTGAACCAAAGTGAAACAATAAAAGCAAGGATGTTAATCAGATAAGACTCATAAGAACAAAAAGTTAAGTGATGAGTAAGTCAACTAATTATTTATGCAAAATTGCAGCAAAGAGATGAAAATCATAATGCAACACGATGGAGTTTGAGATAACAGATCACAAGTAAGAGTTATTAAAAGCAGCTGCAGCCCTATAGCTCATGTAGAATTAATGTTCAACCTAACTCATAAGAAAAGAAAACGGCACATGAGAATGATTCATTCCAATGGAATGTTTATATGGATAGAGAATCATCAAAACAACAAAGTAATATGTGATGTAATCACTTTCATAAAATAAGCATGCATATCGCAACCAGATAAAAATTAAAAATGACTCGGCTAATATCTAAATCCTTGGGTTTATCTTTCTGATATTTTTACTTTAAGTTGTTTAGTTGTATACATCTTTTTCCTCCTCTTTTTTTACAGAAGTAATTACTACTATCCATCCTAGTTTACAACATAGCTGCAAAAAACCCTTTTAAGTATGTAGCACAGTAAAAAGTCTAATCACGATGGATCAAAAAGCTTACTTGATTATAGTATGTTGGCATCCATGTGAGAAGAATAAATGTACCCCAATTGTGACAGAAGTGAGATACTATAAGGGCCCATACAGGCGCTTTTGACAAGATTAGCTTCCAGGGTATTGTTTTGACAGGTTCCTTGGAAACACTGTTGACCATTATCAACTTCATTTCCTCAGGTCGCAACTCAGGGTCCTCACTAGGTGTACTATATGCCTACAGGAGAACGAATAAAAGTTTCAAACTAAATATGACCACCATTTTAGCTGAAACTTGTACAGATAGTTAATTAGTTAGACAAAGGGCAAAGACTACCTTACTAATCCACACCGCAAACCAAATTGTTCCAAGAGAACCAAAGGAATAAAAGACCGATGGCCAGCCAAACTGATGTATCAAAAATGGCGAAAAGGCGAAGCCAGTAACCGAACCGAGGTACATTCCACTGTAAACCAGTGCTAACGATCTACTCCTTTCAGACACAGGAACCCATTTCGAAAGAATATTATTCATGGCAGGCATAGCAACACCCTGTAAAAATCCACGAAAACACTAACCCATTATTCAATTTTCACCACAGTATAAAACCCATCACTGAAAATAGTTAATAGTTCAATCTCCCATATAAAATCATTTACAATTCCACTCTCTTATCATATTCAAGGTGAATCAAGAATCAACCTCTCCAACGCCCATGAAAGCTCGAACAACAAGTAGAAAAGGCAACCCAAGCTTCGCCGCAAAAGGAGTCATAGCTGTAGCAACTGACCACCAAATCACCCCAAACCCAAGAACCTGCTTCCCACCCACAGTGTCTGCCCAGATGCCACCAGCAACCTATCACTCACAAGTACCAATTTCCAATTATTCAATCAGGCAGCACTTAATACGAAACAAGAATGGCAATGACAACGGGATTCTCATTCCATACCCATGACAAAATTTTCATAACCGAAACATGAACTTAGATTCTTGATTCTCATTCATGAACAAAAATTCTAATCCAAATGCTACCTTGAAGTTTCACAACATTTGTTTTGATAACTGTTAATGACAATTAACATTTCAAGAACATAAATAATTTGTCTGAATTATTACCTGAGTGAGGAGATAGCCCCAGAAAAAAGAAGACTGTATCAATCCAACAGTGGTTGGGTTCCAATTGTACTCAGCAGACATGGGAAGTATAGCAATGCTCATATTTACCTGCCAAAAAGAATCTGTTCTAATTTGCTAACTGAAATGTTTAAATTATTAATATTATCCAATCACACCATCATAGTACCTAATTAATCAATAATTAACTAAATTAACTGTCACTATCCACAGCTAAACTGTAAACAGTTGAGCTTACTCTATCCATATTGCACAGAAGAAACGCCGTGAAACACAAAATAACGATGAGCCACCGTTTCGGGAACTCCTTCCACCACGGAACCGAACTCTCCAAATCCTCCTTCCCTCCCACGGCGTCGTTTAATAAGGAGTCCTTAAACTTCAACGAGTCCGGCACCGAGTCCGACAAGTCACGGGGCTCTGATTTTACATCTGCTAGAACTCTCCAGCTTCCTCTCCCGCCGGAATTTCGCGCCGAAACCCGAAATATACAGTACCGTTCATGAGAGCGAAACAAAATCCGGAACCGAAAGCGAGCAGGCTCTAAATCGGCGGCGAAATTTTTCTTCAAAACCGAAATATCGGATGGGTTCCGAGACTTGTGAAGAGAGTGGAAATGTGGAGAGAGAGGGGAGAGAACAGTCCTGGCGTTCATGGCGTTATTCTCTACTGTTCACCGCTTCTCTCTCAGGTGGGAGAGAGAGAGAGAGAAGAGAGTCTCAAAAATTATTATTTTATTTTTAATTTATTTTAAAATTAAAATTGTGGAGTATAATTGCAAGAGAAAATGAGGAGATATTAATGGCATTGGTCAGAATTACGACACGTGGTGGTTGTATAGAGAATGATAAGATCGCGGAGGTACGTTTAGAAATTGGTCTTGATATTTTATTTTCCAAGCCCATTTCTGTATATTTTTCGAGTGGGATTTGGGCTCAATTGCAGATTTAAGCAGGAAGGTTAGTGAATCCAACGGAGAACAGAATGGAATAAACTGTAAAATACTTCATGGGCCGGACATTAACAACACGTGCTCGAACCCTAAAATAGATAGCCCAACATTTTTTTATAAAGCCCAAATTTTGAAAGAGATACAAAAATAATCTACCATATCCCACCCATACCCTTATCTACCACTAGTTTACCGTATCTACCACTAATATCAAACAAGGATACCAACAGTGCATTCACGGTGACTCGAACTCGAGACACTACCCATACCCTTATCTATCACTAATACCAAACTAGGAAACTAACAATGCCTTCAAGGTGACTCGAACTCCAAACACTATGGTACCTAAGTGGTAAACTTACTACTTGGCCTATAAGATG
>JAYMTH010000986.1:0-16818 GCA_036897465.1 Pelargonium australe | reverse complement strand
ATGGGAAATATCTATTGCTTTTGTTTGATATTTTAATTGCTTTTAATTCCCCTAAAACCCTAATAGAAGCATTAAGGTGTAACACATGCACGCTAAAAACATTATTTAAAAAATTGATTCATCGCTAACCGTCAGATCAAACACTCACAGCGATCTGCAGCCGTCGATCTACGCTTATCCTCTCAAAACTGATTCATCGGCTGCTGAAAAAATGGAAGTTAGACACTGAAACTGAGCTATAATGAAAGATCTTTCCTCTCTCCCATTTCTACTGAACTCAACACTCACTTTCTCTCTCTAAAACCTCTCTGTATCACCCTCTACAATCGTCGAACCTGGTAAATTTTTTTTTTCCCTTTTGTTTGTGTATTTAATTGTTTTTAATCATTGTTTCTGGCGTTTGTTTGTATATTTGAACTGCTTTCAATCCATGTAAAACCCTAATAGAAGCATTAGGGCACTCTCGAGATCTGAATTTTGTTGGGTTGATGTTGTTACTGGTTGATAACAAGTGTGGAAGATCCATTTTTTGTTGTTTGTGTTTGTTAAAACGATGAATGTTTTGGTGTATTAGGGTTTTGATGTTGGTTTGTGGGTTGGGTTTTGTTGAGTTTTTGTGTTTTGTTTGTATTGGTATTGAATAATGAATGTGCTAGTTTTCCAAAATGTTGGTGAATTGGGTTTTGTTGTTCATGTCAGTAAGAAAATGGGAAAGCTCTATTTATTTAAAGATGAATGTGTTAGTTTTGATATATATTATTGTTTTTCATCATTTTTTGCTGTTTTTTTATATTTAATTTTAATTGTGTATCTGAATTTGCCAGTGTTTATATTTTTCTTGATTGATAAGAAGTGTGGATGATCCATTTTTTTGGTTTCAAAATTCTAAAATATATACTTGTTGCAAATATTAGGTTTGTTTATTAATGTTGGCCAAACCTCAATTTGCAGTATGGATCCGGAGGCTGCAAGGACAGCAAGGGAATCACTAGATCTGGCATTTCATATGTCGAACCTTCTGGAAACAGGGCTCGATCGCCATACCCTATCGGTCCTGATAGCACTATGTGACCTGGGTCTCAACCCCGAGGCTCTTGCTGCCCTAGTTAAAGAGCTACGTGCACAACCCCCTTCCTCGGCTCCGGCGCCGCCACCAGCTGCTCTTTGAACAGGTTTGTGGCTCTAACTATCTTGTGACTTGTTTATTTCACGCACTACCTGACCATCAGTCTCCTAGTAACATTGTGGATTAACTGGTTCATATTGTCCAAATGCTGAAGTTCCTTTAAATTTAATGATCCAGTTTTGATGTCTCTAGTGATTTGGTATGGATTTACATTTTATGGATGATAATTATCTATTACCAAGTTTCTTTGAGAAAAGTTCCGTAATGGTATGAATTTGTCACTAGTGGTTATTAAAGAAAGGACATTAGTTCAATTTGGTGGCTGAACTTTGAACAAAAAGTCAAAGTGGTGGCTGAACTTTGCGCAACCAGATTGTATGTGCACGGTTTTGTATGGTGATTTCACCTTGAGTGATGGTTGGATTGGGACAAGGTTTGGAGCCACTGATATAGCCCACCAATCATACCCAATAAAGAAGGCGTTGAACTGCAACTTCCATGACAAATAATTTGTAGAGGTGAGTTTGAGTGGAGCTGCTAGTCTGCTACATTGGTACTGATTAGAACGAGGATCATTTGTGTTATGAATGACTTGTTGTCTAGCAGGATTTGTGTTAATGGCCATGTTGAAGCTATTGCTCTAATACCATAACACAATACAAATAATTAAAGGTACGGTGTCCGAACAAGAATAAACTTGACCTCTCGCAGACCCGTTTAATTGGTAAGATATAAATGTTCAAATAAGAAGGAAATATATGTTTGTGTCTATATTTTGAGAGTTGTAACACACATGAATGTGTTTTGCCTTGTGCTTTATGTTTTCAAGCTTTATCAGAAATTTGTTTGGAATCATCATTTCCTGTTTTGTTCATAGTATCCTTTGAAAGGACATAATTGTTGTTTCTGCCGCGGCCGTGGCGGCCTCCTCTTTTTCTTCTTAGCCCTCCTCTCATTGATGATCTCATTGGTGGTTGCCAGAAAGAATGAGACAGGTGTGACATACGATGAGAGGTCTTTGATCATCAATGGAAATAGGGAATTGCTTTTCTCTGGCTCTATACACTACACTCGTTGCACACCAGACACGTGGCTTGGCCTCATTCGGAAAGCTCGGGATGGTGGTCTCAATGTGATAGACAGTTACGTGTTTTGGAACGCTCATGAGCCTGTCAGGGGTCAATTCAATTTCGAGGGTCAATATGATCTCGTTAGGTTCTTGAAACTCATTCGTGAGAGTGGCTTGTATGTCACCCTCCGCCTCGGGCCATTCATTCAAGCTGAATGGAATCACGGGTATGTTTATACGTTTTTCTAATGCGTAATATGATATGATAGAGTATAGAATACATACTGATATATTGTAATTATTATTTTCGCAGCGGATTGCCATATTGGTTAAGAGAAGTGCCCAGCATTATCTTCCGGTCCGATAACCCACCATTCAAGGTATCACAACGTAACGGCGACAAATTTTGAAAATAACAATTTGGGTTTCGAATTGGGTTTGAGAAACCCAATTTCTTAGTTCGGGTTGAAAATGTCTGACCCATGTGGGTTGCAGATTCCGAATGGAGTTTTTAGTGCAAACTGAAGTGGACACCCAACTTTTGGGTTTAAGTAGAACAAAATAGACCCGATCAACTTTCAAGTTAAGTCGGGTCAAGCAAACCCACACGGTTTGATCCGATCCGAAAATCGAGGATGATCATACACAAAACCGAAAATCTCACATCTTTTTTCATTTTATTTTGCAGTATTACATGAAAAAATGGGTGACAAAGGTGGTCAACATGCTGAAAAAAGAAAAATTATTTGCTTCCCAAGGAGGTCCAATCATTCTAGCTCAGGTATATTCACATTTTATACGTAAAACTTGAAACTCGGTATAAAACCCGTAATTTGCACTCTTTTAGTTGAGTTCGGTGTAGTCTCTTCCAACCCAAACCCGAAAATAAAAACTAGACTCCGAACCCGATTTTTCATATTCAGTATAAAATAGTTTATTTATAAGTCTACAAATTTCAATTTAATTGTGTGCAGATTGAAAATGAATACAACAGTATCCAATTGGCGTACAAAGAGTTGGGCACAAGATATGTGCAGTGGGCAGGAAACATGGCCGTTGGTCTCAACGTTGGTGTCCCATGGGTCATGTGCAAGCAATTCGATGCTCCCGATCCGATTGTGAGTACTCGAAACCCGCTACGTACGAGTATCGTGTCGATGAAAATTAGAGCTGACAATTTGTGTCGTAACACGACACACGGCACAAAATTAGTGTGCTTGAGCTCACAGATTTTGTGATCGTGCTCGTGCTCGTGTTGAAAAACGCAACACGTTTAGTAATCGTGTCGTGTTTGTGTTGGGACTCTAAAACACGTGTGCTGTTAGTCATTTTGTGACACGCACAACTAAGGGCATAATTGTAAATTGTTCTTGATAACGTGTTGGATAGTGTCGCGTCAAACGTGTTTGGTTCCAGCGTGCATGATGTGTTATATCGCGCTCGTGTCATGTTGTGACAACACGGTCTATTTATTTTATCGTGTTATGGGTTTGAACATGTTGAGCCTAGTGGTTAAAATACTTTGGATTATCTTTTGAGGTCTCAAGTTTGAGCCTCTTTGTCGACGGTATGGGGTGGAGTTTAAGGTAACACTCATTTTGGGGAGTGAGAAACATTATTACTTTGAGTATGATGTCCCGTTGTTGATAAAAAAAGAGTTTGGACATTAAAATCGACTAGACTCGCCAGAATTGAACTTACACCAAATATATTTTAGCTAACCCCATTTCTCAAACTATAATTTTAATTTTTTAATTATTTGAATTCGGTTCAAATCGTTCTGATTTAGTCTCGAATATCATTTTTGGTCCGACTCGAACCAACTTAGTATAAAATAATTGTTACGCATCCATAAAAAAACATTAGAATTTGTGCCATAGCTCACGCCGTAGATCCAACGTTTGCTCATAATCTTTATTGCTCTGTTTCTTGCTTGTTGTATCGGCAAAATCTTTAATATTCATGAAACCAATAACAAATCACATGCATGTTTAAAAGAAATCCTATTATAAGATTAAAATGATAATTTACCAAAATGACACCTCGGATCCTAACAAGAGGATCGGATCGGTTTGACAATAAGATGGGACAATACATCAAACACATAGGAAAACACGTGCACTTATCTCACATCGGTCAAATCTGATTCCAGGTAATGGCACGAGTTGGTTCATGTGCCCTCAATCTTCATAAATGTGCCAACTTTTTCACACATTCTACATAATTTTAACTCACGTGAAAACACACATGCAGATCAATGCATGCAATGGGCGACATTGCGGCGACACGTTTGTGGGCCCAAACAAGTCGTACAAACCGACCTTATGGACAGAGAATTGGACCGCACAATACAGAGTGTTCGGGGACCCACCATCCCAACGAGCCGCGGAGGATCTTTCGTTCTCCGTGGCCCGCTTTTTCTCCAAGAATGGAGCTTTGGTCAATTACTACATGTACTATGGTGGGACCAACTTTGGGAGGACCACCTCGGCTTTCACCACAACTAGGTACTATGATGAAGCTCCTATTGATGAGTATGGGTTGTATAGAGAGCCCAAATGGAGCCATCTTAGGGACTTGCATAGGACTCTTAGTTTGTGCAAGAAGCCCTTGCTTAGGGTCAATCGCGGCGAGCAAAGGTTAAGTGTGGATCTAGAGGTACGATATATATTAGTGTTAAGGTTTTAGTAAAAACCGTAATGTGTTTGTTGATTCAACGTTGACAATTCAAATTTTTGCAGGCAAGGTGGTATGAGTTTCCCGGGAGCGACTTATGTGCGGCTTTTTTGACTAACAACAACACTGAAACGCCTCAAACCATAAATTTTAGGGGTAATGAGTATCTTTTGCCTCCGCGGTCCATCAGCATCCTTCCCGACTGCAAGACCGTCGTCTACAACACTATATCAATTGTCGGGCAACACAATTCTAGGAGCTTCCGAAAATCGGAGGCGGTTGGAACCCTAAAATGGAACATGTACAAGGAAAATGTCCCAACCATGGACTATATGGGAACAAATGTGTCCAAGAGTCCTTTGGAGCTCTATGGTTTGCTCAAGGACACCACTGACTATGCATGGTACACCACAAAGTGAGTATATGAGTAAAAAAATGATACTTTTTTACGGGTACGTCATTAAAACGGTCCTCAAATTCTTAGGAGTCGGTATTGGGCCGATTTAGCTCGTGAACTAAACTTATAATTTGGCATGATAAGACAAGACTCAAGTTGACCAAATGTGACATGATAAACATACTTGCAGTTTTATATATGGCCTAACTCGTTACCAATTTGTCAGCTCGAGATGTAATAACAAACATTTTGCAGGATTCAATTGGCTCATGGCGATTTGCCAATGCGAAAGGACGTTTTACCTGTTCTCCGTGTGGCCAGTCTTGGTCACGCGATGATTGCTTTCGTGAATGGAGAATTTATCGGTAATTACATACATTTCTCTTACTTGTTGTGACCATTGCATGTGTTGCTTTTTATTCATGTTTTTGTGTGAGCTAATGAAAATCAATTTTCAGGAGCTGCTCATGGAAGCCATGTTGAGAAGAGCTTTGTCTTTGAACATTCAATTAACTTGAAGGCTGGGGTGAACCAGATTGCCATGTTGTGCATGACCGTTGGACTTCCGGTAAGAGGTTACAATTCGGTGTTTTGAGTATGTTTTTCATGGGTTCGAGTCGAAAAAGTTTAATTTAAACCCAACTTGAAAGAGGTGTAGGTTTCGGGCTTCTCATTATAAAATGGACCAAATTTGATCCCAATCTAAATATTTTTAGGGTCCATTTGATGTGACCCAGAGCAGCAAACTTTTGGGGCGGTTTTGGGTCATATATATGACAATTTGGATCTTGTCCACATTTTTGCAAGTTAGGATGGGTAGTGCGGACTAGTACATTTTACATGTAAAACTTAAAATTCGATTTCTACCCCACAATCTTAACTAGTCGGGTTTGGATCAGACCTTTCTACCCCTACCCAAAACATTGAATTGGATTAGTACTATAAGCTATAGTTGTAACCAATGTTTTCCGATCTTAAATCATGGATTATCGTGCAGGATAGCGGGGCCTACATGGAGCACAGGTACGCGGGACCCAAATCCATATCAATATTGGGCTTGACCACGGGAACACTTGACCTAACCATCAATGGTTGGGGTCACCAAGTTGGTCTAGATGGAGAAAAAATGAAACTTTTTAGCCAAAGAGGGCTCAAAAAGGTGAAATGGACCAAAGCCAATCCGGGCAAAGGACCGGCTCTAGCATGGTATAAGGCCTGTTTTGATGCCCCGGAAGGGGACAATCCGGTGGCCGTCCGGGTAAATAGCATGAGCAAAGGGATGATTTGGATCAACGGCTTGAGTATTGGAAGATATTGGGTCAATTATTTGTCCCCTCTCGGAGCACCTACACAATCCGAGTAAGTATCAAGTTTAAATATTTCGATTTGTAAGTAGAACTAGCCGTTTTTACGCGTGTATCATACTAAACATTGGCCATACACGTGCACAACACATTTAATAGCCATATTGAACGGCTAAACACAAATACGTGTTTATAAATACAGAAACGACACATCTATCATGCACATCACAATTGACACGAACATGACTCAACACATTTAGTACAAGATATATAACCAACACGTTTGACACGACACTATCTGATACATACATTTGGCTTGTTATTATGATTAATTTACAATTATATCATTCTGTGGCATGAGAATGACTCTTTTTAAGCTTCTAGTCACATCAGTCTGATTTGACATCCAAATATGTTATTATTATAAATTCTTAAAACCGTCGTATTTGCAAGTTACTTGCAGAGAGTTTGTTTCTCTGACCCAAAAAAACGTGTTTGTGCAGGTACCATATCCCAAGATCCTACATCAACAAGGCAAAGAACAATCTAATAGTGGTTTTGGATGAGCAAGGTGGAGACCCAAGCTCAATTGAGATTGTGTTGGTGGATAGGGACACAATTTGCAGCTATGTCTCAGAAAATTATCCACCAACAGTGTTCTCATGGGAGAGGAAGGAGGATAAGCTTAGGCTTCTAAACGGTGCCGTTTCAAGGCCAAGGGCTCATTTGTCATGTCCTAGTGGGAAGAAGATATTGGCTATAGAGTTTGCTGATTTTGGGAGCCCAAGTGGAGCTTGTGGAGCCTTCCAAAGCAATGCAAATTGCACTTCTTTTTATGCCAAGGAGGTTGTGGAGAAGGTACATATCCTAGAGCCGGAAATTTGGATTTGAACTCAAAAACGCCTAAAGTCTGGTCTAAAATTTCACTCGGACAACTTTTGAATTGATCTCGGGTTAGGTGATTCTTAATGAGGTGTGGGCCTAATCACTAATCAGCCAAACCTCGAATTTGGGCTAAGCCTTATCAACTTCTCACCCGAAATCCAATTTTTCATATCTAAGTTTGGCCTGCAAAATAGTTTGTTCACAATGTGAGTTGAGACTCGCGGATACCGAACTCGTGGACAATTGAAACTCAATCCACACTTTTGTGGATTTGGATTACATAAAATGTACCCATACATATTTTCAGTAAGATAGAATCAAATAAACCCACACAAATCTACATTTTATGCCCAAAACCCGCAACTTTTTCGGGTTGGGTTCGGAGTAATTGTTTCCAACCCAAACCCAGACACTTGTTCCAAACTCAACTCGAAATTCGAATTATCAGCTCTAACTAGCTAAAGTTGTTTGGACGCCCAGTATTGCCTACGAGTCCACACCAGTCAGTGACTATAATTTCACTTTTACCTATACTTTGCACCGATAAATATATGTACGTAGCATACAAATACACATGCGTCAATACTTTCTCTACAATTTATGTGACTAACAATATTTGATGTGCAGGTTTGCTTGGGAAAACAAAAATGTGATGTTCCTTTGGATAGACAAGCTATGATCAAGGGCCATGATTCTTGTCCTAATTTCAATAAAATTTTAGCCATCCAAGCAAGGTGTGGAGTCAAGAAGCCTTAGAGAAAGATCACACAATTTTTTTTATTCATTTTGTACCAACTAATTTTGGGTTCTTTTTGGAACTCATCAACTCATGATTTATAATCCATTTATTTGCCTTTTGAAATTTCAAATTTTTTTTTTTTTTATGCTTTACACTTCACATAATATTTTTCAACTAGTAAAGATCTCAAGAATTTGTGTGACACCTCACAAAATTATATCGGACAAGCGAGCCACGAGCTTAAATGAATCAGGTTAAATAATGCAGCGTTTTTATTGGAATATTTTTTCTTGTTACCCAATAAGACATGATAGGGTCGACATTTATTCGTAAAATGAGATTATCTTTAAACTATGTAGGTCTATTTCAAATCAATTTCATTAGTAAATTTATTTAGGTAAAAATTGTCGCGCCAGCCTAATTGGACAACATCGATACGAATTAGACCAATTCGAAACAAAACAGTCAGTTGGAGATTAAATTTTATCAATATAGATAATTTAGGGTCCAAATTGAAATGAAAATTAAGTTGGGTACCAATTTTGAAAAAATAGATAGTTGGGACCATAACGTAAAAAATTTCCTTTCCATTTCCCTCCAAAAAAATTCAGGTCTCCCTCCATTTTTATTTTCACTCTCTATAGCATAACATTTCAATTCAAGCCACAAATCACAAAACCCTCACAGTCACAGCGATACCAAAACCAGAATCCGCCATGTCTGACCATCAAGATGATCTCGATCTCCTCCTCTCTCTCCAGGACAGTGTTTTGGAAACCCCTCCTGCTTCTCCGTCGACCCACCATTCCCAATCTCCAGGTGATTACATTACATTTATGTTAAGTTCAGTTTGCTCCATTTTCAGACCTTAAGTTGTGTTTATTGATGGATAAAATCATCTGGGTCTGTTTCAAGTTCTTATATTTTTTAGTGTTTGTGCATTCGATCTGAGCCATTGTTCGTTTTACTGTGTTAATTGATGGAAAAAATCACCTGGGTCGATTTCAATTTCCCATTATGGTCGGTGTTTGTGCATTAAATTTGAACTAATGTTGTGTGTTGCATATGGGTTTTGCTGGTATCACATCTATGTTAATTTCAGTTTACTTCAGTTTCAGACCTTAAATTATGCTTATTGATGGGAAAAAAGCACCTGGGTCTGTTTCATAGTCTTATATTTGTTGCATGTTTCATGTGTTTTGCCATTACATTTGAGGCAAAATGATCTATGTTTGTTTCAGTTAGCATCGTTTTACTGTGTTTATTGATGGAAAATGTCACCTGGGTCTATTTTAATTACCCATTATGTTCAGTGTTTGTGCATTAAATTTTAACTAATGTTGTGTGTTGCATATATATGGGGTTTTCTGATTACTTTACATCTATGTTAATTTCACTTTGTTTCATTCTGTTTCAGTTTCCCCTAACTTTCATTATTTGTGCATTACATTTGAGCCTAAAGATTATGCTGTGTGTTGCATGTGTTTTCCGTGATTACATTAAATTTATGCTAATTTCAGTTTGATTCATATTCAGACCTTCCACCATGTTTATTGATGTAAAAAATAATCTCCTCATACTTTAGGGTTAGTGCATTACATTTGAGCCAATGTTGTGTGTTACATATGGGTTTTGCTGATAACGTTACTTCTATGTTAGTTTCAGTTTGGTTCATTTTCAGTCATTCCACTGTGCTTATTGTTGTATTGTTGGAAAAAATCATATGGATCTGTTAATCTCCCCAAATTTTCAGGGTTTGTTGATTCCATTTGAGCCAATCTTGTGTGTTAAATATGGGTTTTGCTGATTAACATTACATTAATTTCTGTTTGCTTCGTTTTCAACCTTCCACTGCTTATCATGGAAAAAAATCCTTAAAATTTTAGGAAACCTGAAAATTCCTGTAAAGTTTGCTTGTTTTTGTCTGTCCTTTTCCATTTTGAGCTTATTTGCAAAGGTGTGCTGAGAAATTTATGTGGCTGTGTCTCAATTTGCCTTGATGTTGTAGGGTACCTGTCTGATGATGGATCCCCAAAGCGAAGAGGCGAGGCGGACATGTCGGCTTTCAGGAATGTTGTTGAAGATTGCCTTGCCTACCAGCCTGAACCGGTAGTGAGGCCCAGTAAATTAAACCAGTCCAAGGCTTCCAATGAGGCTGATGTTGAAAAGTTTTCAGGTTTGCGAATAAGGTTGGTTAAGACCAGCTCCAATTTGGAAGCTTATTTCATGTTACTGGCTTGTTGCCAGGAAAATGACAAGCTGTGTCTAGCATTTTTTTCCAATAGGATTTGAGATACTTAAAATTCTATTCAACTGGGCTTAATTTAGTATTTTAGACTTAAGATGGTCAGGTGGATTATTGTTTTCTAACACAATTGTTCAGATTTCATTTCATTGTTTTATCAGAAAATGAAAATTTAATTGGCAGTAACCAGTGAAATCATCTGACTTTATGTCATGTCTATGTATTTTTGTTCAGGAATCAGTTGATCACTCCTACAGAGCTTAGTGATCGTTTTTCAGACATCAAGTTTGTCCGGTTATCAGCTATAAAGTATGTTATTACTAACCACTGTAGTATAGATATGCATTGTTTATTGATTGTGATTTTTCAGTTTATTTTATTTTCAAATGAACTTTTATGGAGTTAGCTGTAACTGGAAAGGGACATAGTTTTGAACTTTTAAAGGAAGAGGCCCAATTTGACTCTTATTTCAATCTGGTAACATTATCATCAGAGAAGACAATTCGAGTCTCAACATGTAATGTAACACGGCACAAATAATAGTGTTTGAGCCTACTAATTCTGTAATCATGTGGTGCTGGTGTTACTCACCTAACATGTTTAATAATCGTATTGTGCTCCTGTTGAGTCCCGAATACACGCACAACTAATTAGTCGTGTTGTGACACGCCCAACACACACTTAGAAAAAACCGTTGCTAGTTAACATGGTTATGTTAAATAGGTTAAATTTGTAATATTTAATCATATTGGGGAGTTTTGGTCCAAGTGGTTGGTCTCCTCGTTCAAAATGTGTTAGGTTGTATCGTGTTTATCATATGTGTTCAC
Source organism: Pelargonium australe (assembly GCA_036897465.1). Taxonomy (NCBI): domain Eukaryota; kingdom Viridiplantae; phylum Streptophyta; class Magnoliopsida; order Geraniales; family Geraniaceae; genus Pelargonium; species Pelargonium australe. Next base: position 5,550 of record JAYMTH010000986.1, on the reverse strand, counting down.
AGTTCATAAACATGTTATGTTTGTGTTTAATATTTTAGCATGATTATTAAACACGTCATGTTTGTGTTGGCTCATATTAATCAACCTTCAACAAGACACACGTGCACAAATTGACATCTCTAATTTTCATGTGTGCAATTTTCTTTTATTAGGAATTTATTGGTTGGGGAGACTCTATCAGGATGTTGGGCAACTGTTGGTGTCCCGACAGAGAAAGGGAATCCACGAACTAGTTCTACAGGAAAGCCCTATTGCATATGGAAATTTGGGTGTTTGGATGAGAAAACTGTTTCTGTTTTCTTGTTCGGTGATGCTTATCAGAAAAATTGCCAAGAGAAGGCTGGAACAGTCTTTGCTTTGTTCAATTCCAATGTTCGCAAAGACAATGCGGTATTAACTTCTCTACTTCTAGTGGAGTTTCATTTGTTAATGCTCATTGGAATCTTACAACTATCCACTTGTTTTTGCAGGGATTGGGTTTTTCATTGAGTGTGTACAATAACAACCAAATTTTAAAGATGGGCACATCAGTCGATTACGGGGTTTGCAAGGGAAAAAGGACGGATGGAATGGCTTGCACATTTGTGATAAATAAGTATGTCGTAAGGAATTGATATATTTAGTATATATTTGGGTTATCGCAACAATTTTTTGATGAACATAATGAAAAAAAATTGAGTGTGGTTTATCATGGGTTCTTGTATTGTACAAACAGCTTAATGATTACTATCTTTGTTAGTATTTGATTTATTAGTATTTTAACTGATGTGTTCATTTTATGCCAGGCGTCGTGGGACATACTGTAAATTTCATAAATCGGTAAGAGTAACTGCTCATTTTCTTTATCTTTTCCATGCTTTCAAATTTGAAAGCAAACTTGTTAACCTGTACTTCATGTTTGTTTGATTTCTTTAGAAAGCAACACAGAAGTACTCGACTGTAACACGTACTGAGCTCAAAGGCGGGTATGTGCTCGACACTTAGCTTCATTGACCCGTTTGAGTTGATATGCATATCAAATTCTATTGAGTCTTGCTCATAGTACAACAAAGAATGCCTGTGATTATTAAATGATTGGAAAACCAGGAGAACTTTACTTATGACACTTGTGCATGTTTGGTAACTTTACTTACAACTTGAAGAAGGTGCCAAGTAGGATTTAGATGAAACTTCAAGGAGATTATGTTTAGTAAACTTTGGTGACTTTAAGCTAGAGCTCCTGCGTAGCCCTTTAAAGTAGGTTGTTCATGCATGAACTTGAGAGGTCCTGCAGTGCCGCAAGAGGTCTAAAAGGAAGGGAAAGATTTTGGTCAGCCTAATTATTTGAAACATTGCTAACTTGATTTTACCTCAGGTCAACCTTACTTTCCCTCATATGTAGTTTATTAATTAGCCCTCATGTCAACCTTACTTTCGCTCATATGTAGTTTATTAATTAGCCCAAAAAATAAGTATCAATAATATGTACTTTTTATTATAATGTTCATTTTTGTAATTTCATAAGTTTTCAGCTCCTTCTCATTTTCCTTTGTCAAACATACTTTTTCTTATCAAACAGCTCCTTCCAATTTGGAGTAGACTTACCGAACAACCTTAGTCGACGTTCAGAAAAAAAAGTATCTATTGAGTTATGAGTTCATCTCTTTACATTTCTTGTAACATAACTTCAACTTGTGCTCTTATTGTTTGACAGGAACTTGAGAACGGCTTTTAGGGTTCCTCTTAGGTCAGAAGGAATCTACATGGTTGACCCTCTTAAGGACAAAACAAACTTTAAAAAGTCAGCGCCTATGAAAGTATTGTCCGTGGATGGACTCAAAAAGGCATTAAGGTTCGTCATTGATATACTTTCATTTTCCTGAAGCAATGTTAGATTTGATTAAACTGTATCCTCAAGATGTTTAGACTAAGATCATAATATATGTGTAGTACATTGTCGTATAACAATGAAATCTCAAAACCTTTATTGAACATTGAGAAAGCCGTGTGAATGTGCATAAAAGTAGGCTACAATTTGAGGATGGAGGATAATACCCTATACCCTATGCTTTAACTAAAACCATTTGGATTCGGTTACTTGAATAACAGCAATGCAGGTAAGGTGACAACGAATATACATTCACAAGGAATACGGTTTCTTACTGAAGTTACAGGTATAGCATCATAATTCATAAATTCATAATCCGCCTCTATTCATGCTTGCTTAATGCTCATGTCCGATCTCTGATATACTTTTGGTTAATGGGTTCAGGGAAATTGGGTTCCAAGTATGCATCTAAAGAATCTACTATCTTGAAAAAACATATCTCTAGCTCTGAGAAAAGGTAACTTCAAAGATCATTCATTTGTTTTTTTATATTCTATGTGAGACTGTTTTTCAGTGATTTTGATTCTTTTCTTTAGGAAATCATATACTGCAAAAATGAATCCATCTGAAGCTATAAGAAAACAACAACCAGACCCAAAAAGAAGGAAAAACGAGCAGGAGCAAGTTTTGGGAGAAAAACCTATGCAAGGTACAGAAAAGATGATTGAACTTGACTATGTTAGTTCAGACGAAGATATGTAGCCCACGTCGACCAAACTTGAAGTTCCATTTTTGATGCCACATTGTGCAACAATCAAGCTTCCTGTTGCGCTGAGAATCATAGCGTGTAGACGATGCAACGTGGTACATACATTTCTCCTCGTGATCCTGTTCTTGCTCGAGTTTTGACCGTCCTTGAAAGGTGCACATTACTCTTCTTGAACTTGTTCTTTTATAGTAAGTATAGAAAAATCTATAGTAGAGCAAGTTGAATACAAAGTCATGTTAAGTTATGTTGTTTTTTTAGATGAATTTTGTTGAATCTTGTGAGTTGCAAGATTTGTTTGATGAATTGAACTTCAACTTTGTTGCAAGATGTGTTCGGAGAATTGAACTTTTGGAAAATGCAAATAGGAAGATTTTTATGTGGGTTCGGATCATTCTAATTAGATTGATCAACTTTTGTGTTGGGTTAGGCGAATTCACACTACCCACACATTTTGTACTAAAACCTAGAAATTTACACCCTTTTCGGGTTGAGCTTGGGTTAGGCCTTTTGGTGTCCCATCTCTTGGATTGTAATGTTGTGCTAGATAATAGATTATCATGTTGGAGAAATGTAGTTGAGAAGTAGGGACCATGGTATCTTTAGAAATGACCTCATATATTACAAGGATGTTGATTTGTGAAAGGACCATCAATCCATGCACATGGAGTTGGTATTAGCCTCCCCATGTGCCATTTTTTTCAAAACCTTCATGTCATTTATGCATATGTCACCAACATGGATTTGGGTTTTGCTAAAAGTAGCCACAAACCATTTTGGTGGAAGCATTGGCCCATAGGGTTGGGGCTATAAAGCTTTAACAAGCCAACATGCACCTATTAGAGCTGACAATTTAAACCCAAACTTGCGGTACCTAATATTCGACCTTATTTATATCCGAATCTAACCTAACTTAAAGCTGGTCAGGGCGATTTCATTGTTTAAACTTTTGGGTCTGGTTGGATAAACCCACAAAACCCACAAAATCCATTATATTCTATGTCTAAAACTTGGAATCTCTTTAGGGTTGGGTTAGGGTTGTTGATTTGCCACCTCTTCTAACTAGGTAATAGGGTGCAAATATATAGGCTGTAAGCATGTGGACAAAAGTGTTAGGTTTTGGTCATTTGTCATGAAAGCTACTGTGTTTGATTACTGATTGCACAGGTACTTGCCTTTGTTTGCTCCGTAGAGTTGACAATTTAGAGTTTAGATCGGGTCGAAAAAGCTTAATCGAAAAAGGATGCCCGCAAACTGTAATTGGGCGAAGATTAGGTATTTTCAACCCGAACCCAAAATTTGAATTGCCAACATCAATGTTTGGTGGTGTGGAAGCTTTCCAATTACCCCAATTAGGCACATTTTAGTGGTTGTTGCTTAACAAACCTACATTTATCCATAGATGATGTGATGAACCAATAAAAAAAAATGGGCCATAGCTAACCAACCTGAGTTGGGCATTTAATCAAACACCTACTGTGCATCTCTTTTTGAAAACACATACTCACTGTGGTGGCTCCCTTCAAAGTTAAGATTTCCATCTACCATTGTCCATCTCCATCAACATCAACATCATCATCATCACAGCACTGACAGTGCTGTAGTTTTTGTTGTTTTGTCCACAAGGCAAAACTGGTTGTCCTCTTTTCATATCCTTGGTGTAATGTATTGTAGGGTTATTAGCGAATATGATGATTTGGACCCAAACTCGCAGATACCTGAAAACTAAGTTGCTTTTTTGGGTCAATGCAAGTGGATTTGGGTTTGGACCGAAGGATAGATCAAACCGGAGTGAACTTGGACTGAACTAACCCTGACCCTAATCAAGTGAAATTTGTTTGGTCTTCGGTAGTGTTGGTAAATTTAGGTTCGGGTTAGGGTTCAAATGAATGCATGCAAAGCTATCAATCTAAATCTAAGTCCGCTGATACTTGAAACCCGGCCCACATTCACGGGACCGAGACATAAAACAGACTAGACTAATTTTCAGATCGGGTCAGATTAACAAAAGACAATACATGGGAACTTGAAATCGACCGCTAGCCTGCAACCCGAACAAACTTGAGCCTCTTTTGGGTTGGGATCGTAGTAAACATATTCAACCCGGAAGTTCGAATTATCAACTCTATTTGCGGAACTTATTCCATGTCAATTTTGGATAACAAAAGTGGAAGACTTTTGAGAAGAAAAAAAATGGTAAACTTACGTCAACGGTTGTATTTTTTGGTGTATGTTTGGCAAAAAGTTGTTACAACGTTAGAATATTGCTTTTTCTTATAAATATTTAATGTTTGGTACATTGTTGTTGTGAGTATAGTTTTTTAAACCATTTTGTTTTCGTATCCGTTTGTTTAACAAGTTGTTAAAATGTTACCATCACTTTCAACTATTGTGAATGATACATGAATACAAAATATAGTTTTTATAAATTACATAAATGTTTTTCAATTTTTGTGTAATTATAAATTTATTTGTGAGTATTTGATTCAGTGGCTCATGCCGTGTTAGAGTTGATAATTCCAACCTAAATCAAATCCGACCAATTTTCGTGTTGCATCGGGTGGAGCAAACATGTACAATTCAGCACACTTTGTGCCAAAAATTTGAAATTTAACTTAAACCCGATCAAACTCGAGTTAGGGTCCAACAACTCAAACCCACTCCAAATCCAATCCAAAACACGATTTTTGCCAACTCTATGTCATGTGACATGTGCAATTTATTCCTTAGAAGAGATTTGAGGTGTGTTAATATGCGTAAATTCGTCATACTTGAAAATTGCCCGGTTCCACAAAAATGTAGTTCATTTTATTTTTCAGGTTTGGGTTATAAAAGTCTATCCCAAACTCAATCTCGAAAGGACTGCAAGTTTTGATTCGAACTTTGGGTTTGTATATCAAACGAGCAAGCAAGTTTGTTTTTTTTATTATTTTGAAATACATATATTAAAAAAAAAAAAACTAACTAGTTGAGCTAC
>JAYMTH010000985.1:0-16821 GCA_036897465.1 Pelargonium australe | reverse complement strand
TCTTCTTAACACACATGTTTGGGTTAAAAAAAAAAAAAAAAAAAAAAAACACAGCGCTCAGACCTTGATGTAGCCATGTCATCTGAATAATCTCTTATTGATTTCTGATCACCACCAAGCATGGACCGGCGACGTGCTTGCAATGAAGGATGCTCTGGGCTGAAAGCATAACACAATAACTAAAACTGCAGGTGTAGCACATGAAGAAATTCGAATGATGTAAAGAAAGTATGATCTGGAGTCCGGACCGTCGTCAAATATTTTAAACAGTAAGACCACTACTGACTGTAGGTACTTTTGGGTATAAGAGGATAAAAGTCAACTGGTGAATTTAGGCTCACGCTCACAACCAAAATTGGAAACAAAAAATATATTAAAACATCTTACCTACCTTTTTTTCAACTATTGTCCAGGCAGATCATGTTACTCTTCAATCATGACAACATCCAGCCCAATTCATTTAAGATAAGGCCATTTTCTCTTTTAAATTAAATAAAGAAAAATATTTCATTAGGAATCCAGTACTTAAAAACACTGTTTCAAGTCACAAAATTTGCACATCTGAAAGCATATTCAAGTTTTTATGATCATTCATGACATGTGCAAGACTGCATAATATACAATTTTCATTCAATCAAATAATGCAGTTTTTAGAATTCTTGCCTCCATAAAGCTGACATTCTATTTCTGGCTATTTCAAAATTAATCAAATTATGGTTTCCCAGTTATATGACAATAGGGTAATGGGGATAAGATTGACACATGCTATTAAGTGCCAGCGACTCGGTCAGTTATAGGGTAAGATTGAAATGTGAGAACAATAGTCAAAACACGTGAACATATTCACAACTACAAAAATGCTCAGTAGAAAGCTTGAGGCATAGAACATGCAATTTCGTATGAAGACTATTATGGCCCCCAAGAGTACAAGGCACCAAGAGAATCTTAACACTATCACTGATCATGAAGTTGAAAAGTGTATCGTGCCCAAAATAAAAACTATAGTGCCATCAACAGGAAGAAACTTTGAACTTTATATAGCACACTAAGGAAGATGTAAGGACTGAGAAAAACCTTGAACTAGCAGTACGCTGCTCAGCAATAACCTTTCTCCGGCTACGTCTCCAAAACGTGGTTGCAATGTTTGGTTCACTGTGTGAAAAACTGATAGCAAAAAACAGATTCAGTAATCAAACCCCATAGTATGCAATCGTTTTAGAGGATCTAAATCAAAAAGGTTCTGTGACCATAGAACAAATTTTAACGGTTAAAGTAGTCATTTAAAAAGACATCTATCAGCTAGTGAAGAGGTTTAGAAGAAGTACAACCAAAATGAAACATATGGAGTGAAATTATAGAAGAAAAAAAAAATAGGGAGTGAGTAATGGTTCAATTATACTAGAAGATAGGGATCTTACTAAAAGTGAACATTTTTAGGTAACTTGAATCTATAATTCAAAAGGACAGATTGAAGATGATGTTAACAACAGAATTAGTATATGGCGGTTCAAGTGGAGGAGGGTTTTGGAAGTACTTTGTGATAAAAGAATGCCCCTAAAGTTGAAATGAGAGTTCTATGGGATAACTACACAACCAACTATGTTATATGGAGCACTGTTGGGCTCCAAAAACATGAGAATGCTTAGGTCGATGTGTGGTAACAGTACGAAGGATAATATTAGGAATGAGACCATTCAAGAAAAGTAGGGATAGCGTGGATTGAAGATAAGATGTGGAAAAATTGTTTAAGGTGGTTAGTATATGTGAAGCATAAGAAGATCAGTAACCCCATGAGAAAAGTGAAAGAATGTAGTTAGGAGAAAATAAAATAGTAGGAGCGAGCCGAGGTTAACATTGAAAGAAGTAGGGAAGAAAAACATTCTAACATTTGACTTGATAATAGCATTAGATAGGATAAATAGGAGGAGAATACACGCAAAGAATCCCCAAAAGTTTTGCTAAAGGATTCAGGTAGTCCACCCCAACATTTGGGGAATTGACTTGATTGTATTGTAATTGTTGAAAGGGAACTTGTCGGATAAAATATATTAATAAAATACTGATAATAACTCCAATTATCTGTATGAAGTTTCAAAAACATTGGCTTGCCAAACAATTTAGGGTTCAACACTATATGCAACCCTACTTCTGACTTCATTTTTAAGAATTTAATCCTATTTATTTCAAAGAAGAAGAAATTTTTTGTCAAGTTAACTTCCTCATCATTACATAAAAGATCTCTAAACAACAACTCAGATATGCATATATAAAGGTTTTAGAGTTGCAGTGTCTTATACCACCTCTCTATTGTAAAAGCGTGTAACTTGTCTGTCTTGAAACATGACATAATAAGTCTCAAAGTAATTAGCACCTTAGTTTTCTGTCAAGGGATTTCGTAGGCTGCAACATCATATTTCGTAATGCAGGGCCTGACACATTTGAAGCCCCTTCTAATTTCTTATGGAACAGAAAGTTCTCATCCTTTTCAGCACTGTGGAGAAAAGAACAAAACCAAAATTATCTAAACAACTATATGCAGTGCATTGAAAAGACCTACATTAAGTATGAGTTGAATCATATGTGCAAACATTTAACAAGAAAATGAGAAAACAAGTGTGGAATAAGCTACCTGTCAGGATCCAATCTGTCTGAAAACCCATACAGAGGACTGTTCGGTTCGAGAGGTGAATCACAGGAGTCATTTTCGGCAGAGTCACTCTCCCCAGCTGCAGATATATGGGTCATCAGCATTGCCCTGCTTGATCGGGGTATCAGCTGACCAGGAAACCGCATAAGATCGACAAGTAGCTCTGTTGAGTTCAACACAACTATCACAGACATATGCTTATACGGGTCTATACACTCCAAAGTCACATCATTTGGTAATCCCTGTTGAGGATGTGAAGGGAAAAATAATAGGCTTAGAAAAAAGATATGACTAGCAATTAAACATATTATGAATATGTTTCACGTCATCAATGCAACCCACATAAAAAGTAGTTGGAATAGTTTAAACTAACAATAACTGTTAAGATACTTAGAATCCCATATAGCATATGGGATTATTTATTTGTGCCTTACTTTGAATGGATCAATAAACTCCATAATTTTTATTTTTTTATTTTTTTGAACTCATACACTCCATAGATTAAGACTGGGCTATTTCCTATTTAGTTTTGAGTCAACTATTGTAATGCCCTATATGAAGGGCTTCCATTACACATCAATATTAACAATAGCATTTCATATTATCTAACAATAAGAAAATGTTGCTTTAATTATCATCATAATAATATTAGTACTAGTGGTCATTTTCAAAATTTTATCCTGACAAATGGAAGTAGCAATTACCACCATGAGCCTGCTTTCAAGACCAACAGTGTCCGCTAGAACTTTAAATAAGATTGCTCGAGGACGGCATGAACCATGCTTTATTTGCCCCAGCATCTGAACACCTCGATTCTCAAACATGTGAGAGGTTTCCTCTAGTGCAGCTTTTGCTGGACTTTCCACATTTGGTCGTTTATAAAAATCAGAAACCTGTTCAGGAAACGTCAAAAGATAAACTGAAATAATTGCATTGCAGTGAAAAATGATATGAAATTAATTGATAAATAAATAAAAATATCTACTGTAAAAGCTGTTTATGTAAATGTTGGGCAACAAAGATTCAGTGATTAGTTATTGTATTACAACTATATCTCACAATCTGAATTTTGAACCTTGTTACAATCAATTCATAATAAAATCTTTTATTAAACAGACAGATAGATCCCTGGGAGTCCTCAAATGAGAATGCAAGGATGAAGTGTTGACAAATGGAAAACAACCAATACAGAAAATTACAGAGTAATGTTATGAAAAAAGGAAAAGACAAATGATTTGACAATAATGAAATAAAAATTATACCAATGCAGCAATCTTCTTTATCATTGCAGGTGGATTTGAGTTCAACCCTCTAACCAGAGCCACAATCAGCTGCTTCAGCATGGTTAGCTTTTTATCCTTTACAGCATCAACAAGAATGACCTCAGCTTTCAAGCCCTCAGCTCCCAATCGGTGCAGCTCGTCCAGAGTAGGAACAGAATCAAAATGCTCTTTGAGCCTTCTCTCCTGTTCAGAATGACATACTATCAATTTACACTATAATTATATGAAATCCAAATAGCTATGGTATCTATGGATTGCTAAAAATTAATTTGTAAAGATAACACAAACGCAACATAGAGAGTAGACGAGGGCAAGCATAGCTACCGGTTAGAACTAATAATATATAGTGAACATATATTTTTACGATAAAAAAGAAACTCAAAACTCACCACTAGGTTCTATCGATCATGTACTTCCTAAGTGGAGGAATACATACCATGATCTTCCTCCCTCTAAACCATTTTATTCAATCACCAAAGTGAGAATATTTTTCATGACCAGTCTTCCTAGATGGAAACCAAATGTTAATTATGACACCATTTATTCACGTCTTTGTATCATTTCACCATCTTCTTTTATTCTAGAATTTCATTGATTATAAGTCAGTTATGATAATACTGATCCCTCAAACTCTGCAACTTACTCTGTCAGAAAATAAACCAAGAAATAAATTTTACACTGAGAGAAGGAACTCTTCCATACCAACAATCTGAGTTTGTGTGTTACCTAGTACCACAAGTAAGGCAAATCCCTGAAAAACCTTCACAATAAAAACATTCTTTTTTCTGTTTCACTTGAACAGCAATATATCAACATTCACAGCTATGATTGTATAACTGTGACTCCAACTCCATATTGTACCTTAAATATTGAGTATGTTGGGCACACTCCAACAAGAAATGCTACCCCAAACTTTCACATTCTAAAGGTATTGCAGTTGATGAAACCTTAACCTTGTTTTGACAAAGAAAAGGAAATCACAGAGAGCATATAAATAATTCATTTCTTGAATAATAGCCAAAAACTGAAATACACTATCCATACTAGATCTTATACTTTTATTAATATTCACTGTTTAACAATGTCAAATACCAGCATACACATCATTCCAACAATTTTATTTGGAATTAAACTTCTGCCTCCAGTCTCACTCTTTGGTTATCACATTTCACTTCCTATCCTACATACAGTCTAACACCAGCTAGGTGGATCTTAATTCAAAAAGGGGTCCAGTTTCTAATTGATATCCCATACTTAAGCCAACAACTCAAATCTAAATTCAGTCCTTGGGTTCCCATCATTCAGTTGAATGATCTAAAGAACTGAGTTGAAACTCAAATAGACATGAATATGATCTTAGAATCCTCGACTTCATCATGCATCAAAATAAGGTGTTTGTAAAGGCACTCTAGTTATAGCAAGTTTAGAAAGAAAGGTAAGATATTTCACAAGCATGAAACAGTCACGCAAATTGATTTTTGAATTATGGATTGAAAAGGGCACAGCAACAGAAACATTAACAAAGATACAGGATTTATTTATGTAAATTAAATAACAATAAATAAATGAAAAGACGATAGTGAAAAATCTCAAAAACATAATCAGTTAAGTCTTCAAAGGATGGTGAATATGTAACACATACGCAATAAAAATGAGGAGTGAGTGAAAACAATTGCCACCTCAAACAGCTATAGTTCAAACTGATAATAATTGGAGAAAAATCTGGCAAAAACTATAGTGTCAAGTGTCAACTGATTTGCTTTGCAAACAAAAGAAAATTATTCTCACCGGAATGAGAGAATAGAAACCATTTGGAATTGGTTCAGAAAGCATTCCAGTACTCCAGAGAACTTGTGATGCAGTCTGAGATGCCAATTCATCTTGACCTAGATTTTTTGGTGATCCTTTACTACTCAATGTTTCATCTTGGGAAGCCAGGGAAACAGATCCAAATTTGTCCACAAGATCCGAAGTCCACCAACCAGCATTAGAAGCCCCTTGCTCTGCTGTCCCAGTAGCATCTCTTGTTTCCTCCATGTCCTTAGATATTTAGATTGTAAAACCATTTCGCCCCGCTTATTACCCCATAAAAGACCCTTTCATCAAGAATTAGTTTTTACACTAAATATTGAAATACATAATGCGGACTTCTTTTGTTCTGATGCCTTTAAACTGGAGGCCATATGACCTGCAAAACAGAGACCAAATGGTAAAACATTACATTACAATAAAAACTTATGTTCATGAATAAATCCAACACGTATTTATGAAATGAGGATAGAACACACGGCAAAATGGACAAACCCCAACAAGTAAGAGTGGCAAGTTAGTAGTGCCCACCAAATCTAAAACTGATATACCTCCAATGAAGTCATATTTATGGACTATTCCTTCAAATAACTTGAAAATCAAAATGGTGATAATTATTGTTCAGCTAAATTGTGTTGCTATTTAGGCAGGAAGGCATCAACAGCCCAACAAAAGGACCAAATGTTCCTACTCTTACAGCAATTCTGTAACCCATTAGATTTTCCTAACCCTTTAGAGGTAAAGTCAGTATCTCACTTAATATCAAAACTGGCCATATATGAGGAAAATCCCAATGGTAGCTCTATTTTCCAAATAATGTAATACAATATGCGATTTAATCATTTAACTTTTAACATATTTTAGCTTATGCGATCATTCAAGAAAGTAACCTGGAGTTTAGCTTATTGCAAATTGTAATGTCCTGAAATTACCCAATTATTTGATCTTGAATATCAGCAATCCAAATCATATGCAACCCCAAATAATATACTCATCATATATGCCAATATTAGCACACAATAATTTGACTACAAGTTCTACAGGACATAAAATTTTCTAAGACATTCCATATTATGCTATTGATATCAACATATGAAACCAGTCAAGCATCAAGTAAAGTAGCAATTCTACCCCTATATTCTTTTTGTCTAATTTTATACATGAAATGATAAATGAAATGCCTGATCTATCATACTGAGAGAACTACAGGTGAAGAATTTAAAAAGAAAATAAATAAAATGTTTATGCGCCATCAGCACCTGAGGTTTAGTCATAGAATGAAAATGAGTAGAAGATACAGCCACTGAAGTATACAGCCGAATCAAAGTAAACTCATGCTCGACTTCAAAGCATTAAACTCTTATGAAATGATGCTTTAATAGTAACATGATAATGCTCTGACAATACATATAACCTCATATGGTGCAATAAATAATGCCTTTAGCCTAAAAGGTAACCTGTAGGCCATAAACTAGTCTCTCCAAATCTCAGCTGAATTATAACAAATCATTGCTATCCAGAATTAAAATTGCCCTCAGAAAAATAGTGTTCCTGATCTTGACACTATACTCTTTTTCCATAATGCTGACCACATTGCCAAGCTAACTTGAAATTACCCCCTTAAACAGTGTTTCACTCTCCCCGCAAGTTCCCAAAGATTGAAAGATTAACAATTTTACCATAAAAACGCTAACTCCTATGCCCCCACATTGCTAACCTAACTTGTAGTACCCCTACAAACAGTATGTTTCTCTCCTCAAAGATTTAAGGATCTAGAAGCACAAATCTCTTACCATAAATACAAACCCCAATGCAGCTCGTGCCGGCATAAATCTTAGTGATCAGCACATAAATCGAATTCAAACTCAGCTTTCCTTAAAGCACTGAGTTGACCATTACGACCTTCCAAATTATACCACATAAACTCAAAATTATACCGAAATGGATCAATAAATAAATAAACCTAACCACTCACTCACTCCAAATCAGCCACAAATTTCATGAATTCCATTGATTCAGCTCCAATTCTCATTAGTTACGACAATCCAGCAATATAAAACCAATCAATCAATGGAACACAAATCCGATTAAGACCCAATTCATCCGAGCAGCAAAAACACTTGCCCTCGAGCTCAAATCATGGATACAAACACTAGAATCACGAAATTCGAATTCCAAATTCAGGGATCAATCCCATCAAAATTTGAATTAAAAATAACAAATAAAAAAATCGAACTTACCGCCAGCAGATCCAAGAACACGAATCCCCACAAGTCCCTCCTCAAAACCATAAACATTTGAATCTCAGAGCCTCTGCCCACAAAACCCCACCACCTCCCCCACAAATTATATCGGTTCGTGAAAAAAGAGAGGGAAATGAGAACAAAATGCAACAGAGAAACTCTGTGTAGAGAGAGAGTATGTGTGTGTCTAGGTCTGAGTCTGTGACTTTTAGAGAGAGAAACGTAGAGAGAGAGAGAAATGGATTCTGATTTGTGTAGTTTTGCGAGAGGTTTTTGGATTGAAACAACTGATCGGTAAAAGGAAAGAGATGGGCTTTTAATTGATTAATTAAAATTTTAATTATATATAAAAAAAAAATTGGAGAAGAAGGTGATGGTGGTGAGTCACGTGCAGGTCGCGAGCGAACTGGGGGGCCTCTGTCGGAGCTCCAGCTGTACCCACAGAGCTTACGCGTGAACCTATTACTTCTACTCCTACTTTTTTTTTAAAAATTATATTAGCTTTTTAAATTTATGGAGAAGAAAAAAAAAAGTTTTTTTCTTTCTTTTTTGATAATTTTTTGAGATCTAGGAATGATTAGAAATGTGTTCCACGTTTGGAATTAGATGTACAAAAGTTGGATCCCAATTATATGCATCTACTATTCATAAGATAATGACGGTTATTAATTAGTTTCACGTTACATGTGATTTTTTATTATCTCATTACGTTTTCAACAATAATTTTATATGGTTTTATGGTATTGTCTATCACGATGAGTGATTTAATTGTATAAAGTGTTGCTCAATCAATGATAAAAGGAGAATGTAAAATCGATTATTATGTTTATAATTTAGAGATAATGGTATGTATATGAACTTTTTAAAATAAAATTTGTAAAAATTGAAGTATGGGTAATGAGTGAGTATTAGTATTGTAGAATCAACTACTTTCTGGTTTGATTTTATATGTGATTATTTTTAGACCGATGTCACGAGTTCTATTTGTTTTTATATTGTATGTGAATTTTGAATTCTTCAGTCACGAAAATGTGAGGTAAATAGTTACTTTATCTTGTTTTAGAGTTTTTATATATTATGTTGGGCGGTTTATGTATGCATGTAACATATTGCATAATAAATGTTGTAACAATTGATGGCATATGAAGAATATAAAATTGATTGTTATGTTAGTATACTTGAAGGTAACAATATATATATGCATGAATCTTTGTACTTCTTTTGTCTTCTTTTCTAGTCGTTTAAAATGAACCAAGTTAATGAGCGACTAATTATATTATAAGTGAATAGATACATATGTATGCATGAGCAGCTCAAGATATAAACGTTACATAAAAAAAATTGCATATTCCATTGTTTTACAGTTCAATTAGATAAAATATCCTAATTGACAAATATAAAATATCTCAAGAATTATGTTGAAGTCCTAATTATAATAGATAAATAAATATTCCTAAATCATAATGTGAGTGTGGAAGTTTCAAATTTCAATTAATACTTATGTCCTTAGAATTATGCCATCCTTACCAAACATGTCAAGCAAGCTATAAATGATACCAGTATATAATTAATTATGACTAACTGCCAGTATTTGCATTAAATATTAAATAGTTACTTTTTAAGTCCCAAACTATACACATCCAATGTGAACAAATTTATAACATATATATGCTCACCAAAAATTATGTTAATTAGCTGCTAGAATTGAATATATGTTTTACCGCCATATACGTGTGCACGTCAAGTGTTGTTTCAACTTAACACGAGACTTAAAGAGTTTGAATTTCAAGTAATGCAATTGTGTTAAAATTCAATATTTATTGCTCTTGCAGTCATTTTCAACTCAAACAGGAATTAGAGTAGGCTTGTTATGCTTTAAAATTGTTAATTTTATACTGACCGTGAGTCGATTTAAGATATTTCGTGATTAAGACAAAAAGAAATAGTTCGGATGTGCATCAATAAATGATAGTACCATATATATGGCTTTGAATACAATGCACATAACTACAAAAATAGGGTTCAGTGTATATTACACCAACACATATGGAAATAATCGAAACTGCAAAGTTGAAAAATTGGAAATATGGTAAGTGGTTGGTTGAAAAAAGAAAGCAAAATCACAACATGTGTCAATTGAGAAGGAGATGCATGCACAAGTTTTATTAGGAAAATTAATATTTTTTTTTTTAGGGAAATAAAATTTTATTGAATTCGAAAAGAATTACAAGCGAAACGCTAACTAATCCATGAACCAGACTAAGAACTAACAAACCTGATACAATCGAATCCTTAGCTCGCTGTTTCTAAAGCCCCATACAAAAATGTAAAGAACCCGAATATCGCGCATACACCTCGATCCTATTATGAGACCAAGGCTTGCCAATATTTAAAAAAGCCCGCCATACCTGGGCTTCTACCCGGGACAGCATACAACCATCCCTCCTAACCGAACTCAGGTCAGTCCGGTCCGTTACCTCCATTCCTCTCCGCCAAAGTACGCCTCCTCTTCCCATTCACGATGACGGTCCCACCTTTGATTTCATGAAAACCTAATATAGATGCAATCTTTGTTAGTTGTTATAGATGGTGCAGTATAAAATACAGTAGATGATGATGTGAAATCTGTTTTTGTGTATAATTGTTGTTTTGATGCAATTTTGTTACAAAATTATGAGCACATTATCTGCTGCTATACCTGGCTGGCTAGTAAACCATTTGTTTTTGTGAATCATGTGTTGTAATGGAAGTCCGGGAACGGAACGGAACCATATAGATTAAATAATGGTAGTGCCATGTTGATACCAATTTGGTCATTCCATTAAATATTGTATCGAGTAGTGTTGACCACTTATGCAATTCACAAACTGTTTGAATATACCTAACTCGTTCTTCAATCTGCAACAAACGGTTTGGATTATCTTGTTTTCATAAACAAGCAGATAACCCGCTCATAATTTATGAGTCATAAACACCCAAGACGTTATTGTCATTCTAGTTAAATATTTCAAAAAATTAAAACAATCGAACAATAAATCATTCCCATTATGTTAACAATAAATTATAAAAAATAGATAGAAAAATGACCATTATGAGTACGAGTGTAATTATATACAGACCAAACGGTTTAATTTGAGCACCGTTGTGATCGGAAGTGTCATCAAGTTTTAAACGACGTCGTGCAGCTGTCCTCCTTCCTCACTCTCCACTCGCACTGAATATATCTGGAAATTAATAATAATGGAGATGAGCAGAATCGAGCAGAACAGAATCAGAATCGATCAATTTGGTAGAGCACACTTCACAAACTCTCAATTTCACCGATGGCGATGGCTCTGAATTTGGCCCAGTTAAAGTCTGTCTCCTTCTTGGACTCCACCTCCTTCCACCACCCGAAGCTTTCAGGTCACTTTCTCTTTTCAGCTCACTTAACTCAATCAAAGTTCAGCTCTGCATTTTTAACCTTTTTCTCTTTCTTTTTCCTGTGGAATTGGTACGGTACCTTTGCTGTTGAAAGTTTTTGAGTTCTGATAGTTGAGGTCTTGAGGATTTTGAGTTACTGTCATTTTCATGGGTTGGAAAACCGAATGATCGTCTGCAGATTTTCACTTCTTTTTCTGCTTGATACTGCAATTAAGTTTGATCATAAATTTTTTTTAGCTTCAACTCCTCATTTTAGGATCATCTTTCTAGTTGGGTGGTGTGTGAAATCTAGTTTAGAGAAAATAGACTAGCTACGATCAGTTTTGATGTTTCAATCTGATGCTTAATTTTCCATATGATCCTATTTTATTGCAGTTTGGTATTTTGGATTCTTCTTTTTTTATTAAATTTCAAATTACTGGCTTTGTGATCTATAGGTACATTCACATTGAAGAGGAAGGGTTTTGGAACAGCATCTGGGAGAAGAATCCAATGTTCTGCTTCTGCACAGCCGCCTCCTCCAGCCTGGCCAGGACGAGCTGTTCCAGAGCCTGGTCGCAAGACTTGGGATGGTCCAAAGCCCATCTCTATTGTTGGCTCTACTGGTTCCATTGGAACACAGGTGCAATTAAATAATGATTGATTTTGAAATAGTTTTATATATTTCCTCAAAGCCCCGTCTGGATCCATTTGTTATCTGTTTCCAAACCAATAAACAACTCATTTGAAAACACACCTGATTCATTCTAAGATTCTAAGCTTGCAATGTGGAGGTCTCAAGAACTGACCCCTTCTAAAAGGGGTAGATTTTTACTGTATTCAAAAGTCCACATTGACTTGGAGATATGTCTTTTATGTGTTCTCTTTGACTATCGCTAGTCACCAGAATAAAAATTTGTCCTTCATTTAAGTAAACACTGAAAATGTTGAGTTACTTTTGCCCTTCTATTTGCTGCTTACAACCATTTTTAATTGTATGCAGACATTGGACATAGTGGCTGAGAATCCTGATAAATTCAGAGTTGTTGCTCTTGCAGCTGGTTCTAATATAACTCTTCTTGCTGATCAGGTAAACAGTTAATTTCATGATGTCCTATAGAACTGCAGTGATGTAGGTTTTATGCGTACAAAACTTGTATGGAAAGCTTTTTTTTTTTCTTTCTGAATCACTTCATCATTAACTCAAATATTTATGGCCTGGCCAGGAATACTCGTAGTCTACTAACCTGGTTATAAATGAGTTCTTATAGGTTCTTGGCATTTATTATGTAATATATACTATGTGATAATGATAAAAAATGGATAAAGATTACATTATTAAGTTTGAATTTGATTCTTTGTTGTTCAATTGCCTTTGGTACTGTACAGGTGAAGGCATTTAAACCACAACTAGTTGCAGTTAGAAATGAGTCATTAATTGATGAACTGAAAGAGGCTTTGGCTGATGTTGAACAAAAGCCTGAAATTATTCCTGGAGAGCAAGGAGTTATTGAGGTAACCTATTGTCTCAAATACATATTCAAGAAGAAAAAGCAAATAAATGTATTTCTCATGTATTAGGCTTAAGAAAGTCATTCTAGTTTCTTGATATTTTCTTACAAATCATTTTCAGGTTGCTCGTCACCCAGATGCAGTTACTGTAGTTACAGGGATAGTAGGTTGTGCAGGGCTCAAGGTAAATACATGATATTTCTGTTGCATGTGTGCCCTCTTATGCATTTCTCTTTGCACATTTTCATCCACAAAATCTAAAACCTTTGTTGCTAGAAAGACATGTTTTCTAATACCTTTTTAATAACATAGACATCATTTCTTTATTGAATTTAAATTTTGACATTGTGCTGTCATTTGAAAAATTGAACACAATAGTCACCAACTTAATGATATAGATATCTAATATAAATGTGTTTAAAATTTATCAACTGTTAGTCTTTAATGTCTTTGTGTTTGTGTCATTGATTGACAGATATATATGAATGATGCACAAAGATCGTGAGATCAAGTACTTAACAAACTTCTTCTATAATATGCATGTTTGTCATGTTAGACATTGTTGTCTATGAATATTCCTTTGGACAGTTGGATGTTTATTCTTTGCTGCTATGTTTTATACTGAATAGTTCAACCACTGAACTGTTTGTTTGTAAAGGCCAATCAGCTGAAGTTAATTTTGGCAGAAACTTTACTAATTAGGTTATCATAATTTCCTATTCGCCAGGTTCATATGGTAAACATTAAGACAAATATGTAATATGTTTTTAACTTGGATGAGTTGAAAATAAAAGAAGGGTGGAGATATGGATATGTATATAGACACACAGCCATGCTTGTTACAAACTGATCAAGAATTTTCTGCTGATGAACTGTCTGTTACTGATTTTTCTGGCATAGTCCTACAAGTTTTCATTGAATAAAATTATTTGAAGTTCTTAAATGATAACAATTTCCTTGTTTAGGGTCAGTTTAAAAGTTTAAAAGTAGTGTGAATGTTGGGCAACCAGGTTGCTAGTCCCAATCCACATACTTATGTTGGCAATTGCCTATAAAAAAAATTATATAAAAAATGCCACTTATGAAATTACACAAAATTATCAATCTAAAACTCTCCTATTTTCTCTTAGCCTACAGTTGCTGCAATAGAAGCTGGGATAGACATAGCTTTGGCCAACAAAGAGACGCTGATTGCTGGAGGTCCTTTTGTTCTTCCTCTTGCTCACAAACATAATGTAAAAATCCTTCCCGCAGATTCCGAACATTCTGCTATATTTCAGGTAAGTGAACATATACATTTTCATAACAAATCCAAGAACTCATGCATAGACATAGCTGTCAAGAACTTCCATCATATCTAATAATAAATGCATGAAAACTTCATCATTCCGTCCCCCAAATTCATCCCACTTAACTAGGGCATAATCTTATAAGGGTTCTTTCTTCAGTGCATTCAGGGACTTCCAGAGGGTGCACTTAGGCGCATTATATTGACCGCATCTGGTGGTGCTTTCAGGTATGAAGTTACGGTCCAAGCTGATATTTATGCTAAAAGATATTTTTTTTCCTATTAGGACTTTGCCTGTACTAAGCTGAAACCTATTTTGATCCGTATATTCACCTGTGTATGAGCATCAGATTAAATGCATCTAATATCTTTCATGGCTGATCTAGTGTTCGCCCTGTAGTTTACCTTATGTACTTTGGCATGCTACCTAAAAATTAGTTTGCTTGCTTATACAGAGATTGGCCAGTAGAAAAATTGAAAGAAGTTAAAGTTGCTGATGCATTGAAGCATCCTAACTGGAATATGGGGAAAAAGATCACTGTTGACTCTGCTACTCTATTTAATAAGGTTTCTTTCATTTGTTTACTGTACTTTATGTGTCTTGATCAATTTGCTTCTGTGATTGGACTTGAAAGCAACAAACCCACCTTATCTTTTGCAGGGCCTAGAAGTCATTGAAGCCCATTATCTGTATGGAGCTGAATATGATGATATTGAGATTGTAATTCATCCACAGTCTATCATACATTCAATGGTGGAAACTCAGGTTTTTACTTGTACATTGTCATGTTGTCTGCTTCTGATTGTTTGTGTGTGTGTGTGTTTAATGTCATCTATTATCTGAAATCTGCTGTTTCTGAAACTGATGATACATTTAAGTGGTTTCTTTGTTCTCCTACTAATTCTTTTTTCTCCCCTCCATAGGATTCTTCTGTTCTTGCTCAGCTGGGGTGGCCTGATATGCGTTTACCAATCCTCTACACAATGTCCTGGCCAGAAAGAATTTATTGCTCTGAAATAACCTGGCCTCGCCTTGATCTTTGCAAGTAATTTACCTTTTCCTTTTCCAAATTATGCTTTTTAACTTTACATAAAAAATTTGTAGTTGTGCTCAGGGTTTAGTTTCAAAGATAATTATTTTTTAGAACTGCTCAAGTTTCATACGAAGAACTTTCAAGCTACTCATTTGGTTCTTATGGTCAAACATTAGATATATGTAAATGTTCCAACTGTGAAGTTGGATAATTTTCCTTTTACTGCTTAATTTAATGGTGGTAGGGTCCCATAACTAAATAGTCTTGTCGAGTAACAATCACTGCCTGTTTCTGTTTATGCATATTTTTATGGGAAAGTAAACATGATCTGTGGCATACGAAGGATTACAAGGGTATTCTTTCCGTCTGATTGAAATCATGATATTAATTCTTATTTTCATATGTTCATGCACTGAGACTATGGTAGGATTTTATACATGGTAGATTGTCATTACAGTAAGTTACATTCTTAAAATGGCATTTTTATAGAAATCCTAATAGATGCTTTCTCCATTAAGTTACAAGAGTTTCTGCAATCAAAAACTTCTCATTGATGTATTCATTTGTTTGAAATGACTAAACTAATGAAATTGGATAATGCAGACTTGGTTCACTGACATTTAAAGCTCCGGACAATGTCAAATACCCATCCATGGATCTTGCCTACGCTGCTGGGCGTGCTGGAGGCACCATGACTGGAGTTCTCAGTGCAGCTAATGAGAAGGCTGTAGAGATGTTTATCGATGAGAAGTAAGTAGTTAATGTTCTCAACTCTTTTTTCTTTTAGCCATTGCCAAAAACGCTCCATACATACCAAGAATTCACAGTGTTACTGATGGAGTCCTGGCACGTGAAACTGCTGCTTTTGAATCATAATCTTTAATTTACAGCCCCAGGCCTACGCCTTTTGGTATAGTAATACGAACGTATATGCTGATCTTAAATTGATGAACGGTTTCAGGATTAGCTATCTGGATATTTTTAAAGTTGTGGAGCTGACATGCGATAAACACCTGTCAGAGTTGGTAACTGCTCCTTCCCTCGAGGAAATTATTCATTACGACTTGTGGGCACGCGAATATGCTGCTAGTTTGAATCTCTCTTCGGGTCGAAGTCCCGTTCCTGCATGACTCACAAATGCTCATGCTCTACTTGTAAACAACTAGAAGTATGTTGCAAGTATTTTCTCCCCAAAACTGCATTGTTGCAAAGTTTTGGGGAACATTGAGCTATTGTACTATGAATAAAGATCTGGATATATAGGGAGAGAGAGAGACATAAATTAGGTAGTTTTGGTCTGCCATTTGAGCAAAAGGAGGCAACAAATGTAAGCTTCTTCTTCTTGTGAACATGGGCAGCTAAGGATTCTCCTCTTATACTATGTATATATGTTCACATTCAGACCGGCCAATTATATATGTGAACACACAATTAAACACTGTTCGATAAACCTAATTTTGATCTTTAAATTCTGTTCAAGTTCATGTAATGTTTTCTTTAAAGTGTTCATGGTTGACAAATGAAGCACTTGTTTATATGGAGAATAGTAGTATTAATCAAACAAGGTGCCTTCGTCTTATTTTATTTTTCCCCCACAAAATAT
>JAYMTH010000984.1:0-16822 GCA_036897465.1 Pelargonium australe | reverse complement strand
ATATAATTTAAAGGCCAATGCTCTAGCAACTATTAAGTTTTAGGTGTAATAGTTGAAGCTTTATTACGTGCAAAAAAGAGAAAAAAGATATCTGGAGAAGCCAGGCTTCTTTCTTTCTTTCTTTCTCCGGCACAATAGGTCTTCGCAATAAAATGAGTTCACTTGAAAATAAAAGCTTTTTGTTTCACTTTAATATTTGATCTGTTGGTTGCTTGTGTTATCTTTTCAAGTGTCGGTATAGTTCATTGAAATTAATTTGGCTTACAAGAAGTCTTCTGAATTTGATTCTGTAGCCTGGATCTGTTACCTTAAAGTTGACGGCGTTTAAATTTTTGGAAATATACGTCTTGCTATTTACATCAGACACCAGCGATTCTGAAAAGTCTGTTACAGAAGGTAGGGCTGGTTAAGTTTTTTACTGGTGTTATGTTTCCATTTTTCTTTGTGGCCCTATTCCTCTATCAGCTTTTCAAGACTGACTTTCAAAATTTATGATGTGATTTTGGTACTGGGTATGGCAGGAAGTAAACGAGCTTTTAATATTTCATGGCTGGTTGGTGGCCATCCAGTTTTGGATCCGGTTGTGCTAAAATCGGAAGCAAATAGGACCCTTGGCATTCTATTGGATTTGTTGCATTCAGCTAGTAGTCTTCCTGGTTCGTTGACAATTGCTGTTGTCAATAGGTGAGTTTTGATGTACCCTTTCTTAACATTTATCTCGTTCTTGATTGAAATTCTTATGTTGTATGATCTCTTCTCATGAGTTTGAATATTGTAAAAACAAGAAGATTTTGTATCTCTGTAATTCACTTTCTGTGCAGTATGATTTCATGAATGTGCTTGCTAACTGTAGTTGTTGAATAGTGTTATTGTGTCCAATTCCTTAGTGAGAAGAGATTTATTTTCCAATGTTGAACATCACTTCTTGGAATCCTATTAATTATTGAATTAATAGACAAGCTCCTTTTCCTTTTAAGTATCTATGGACGTGCAAAGTCAGCACTTGGAACAAAAAAGGGAAATTACTAAAAGATAAAGTCTATTGCATTCAGCTTGAGAGGTGTATCTTGTTACTAATTTGGCTTGACATGTTGTCTAGGCTACATGACTTGTCTACGTAGGAGCTTTATTTTTATTTTTTCTGTGTGCTTGTTCTTTCTTCTTCCTTTCCTGGAGTCCAGACTATATGTTTCCCTGTTGGATATGAAGTTTCCTTTCAGGAAGGTGATATTGTAGCATTCATACGTATTATGAATGGTTAATTTCTTTTCATTATATTTATGTCCATATCTGTTACTAATGCTATTAGATATCTTCAGATAAAGGAAGATATTTATACTATAGGCTGTAAACTGCATTCCCCCCAGTTTTACTATCTCAATATTTTTGGAGGGATCACTGACGCATGGAAACAGGCCATAGTACAATTTCGACTGCTTGTTTGTGGCATTATTGCAGCATGCTGACCAGCTCTCTTGTGAGAAGTTAGATGACATTGGATACTACTGCGTTAATGATTCAGCTCCGGGGAGTCACAGGGCTACTCAACTGCATATTGTTTGGGTACTTGGAGCAACATTGGCCTGTGATACAAATGGTTAAACAGTGATAAAAATGGTCAATCTCATGCGTTGAGAGAAACTTGGTGGTCAAGCGACACAGTTTATGTTTTGTGAACTGTTAGATACCATTTACTCAATAGTTTTTTTGAGTGTTCCTGCTTGTGCACACAGCTGACATTGTTCAAGCATTGGAAATGTATTAATTATTTTATAACAGTTGATACACAGTCAATACATTTAATATTAATCAAAATTTCATTTTAACCGGGGATTTCATCCTATATTTCCTGTTGTTTTCTATCTTGTTTTTGGTCTTGCCTTTAATACTAAAATTGTTTTCAAAGAATCCAACTAATAATTGTTTTGTGGTAATGGTCACAATTAGCAACTCAGCCCATAATGATGTATGCTAAGATGAATTTCCAGTATCCATTTATTCTCTTCACATATATTCTGCTTAGTAATTATAAGCGCTAAATAGGTTGATCAGTTTTTCTCTTTATAGATATTGTTTGTTGATATAGATTTGCATCTGGGTCATCGGTTCCATGTTCATGTAAACATGCCATTGTAGGAAAGCTACAAGTTTGACTGATGTTTTTTAGCTATAATAACAGTCTTACTCGTTATTTACCTGGTGCTTGTGATCTGGAGTCAGGAGTTGCATTTGTACATTCTAGATGGCAGCATTTCCGGAGTTCTTTATTCTGCATACTGCAGTGCTTAACATATGTGAAACCCAATTAAGGTCATAGAAAATTGTCTTAGGGCAGAGCTGTCAGTGTCCGTATTATGTCATCACATTCTATGCTTTAAACTCCTTAAGTTCAATTTCCTCACATTTTTTGTTTTGATTGTAATCCTATTCGCTACCGATTTAGAAAACCTTACAATCCTTTTATGCTCATTGTGAATGTGGCTGAAGGTATACATGTAACTGCGTAAATGTGAGTGAAGTTTGAATGAGCTACAATAAAACTTACTCATGATGAGATATTTTATGCTGGCGAGAGCAATGTAAGTATCCTTCTACAGGGAAGCATGTTCTCACTGATTTTCTGCTTGCAGTTTTCTGCAAGGCAATATTATGAACTTACAGAATGCATGTATCATTGAGAACAAAATTTTGAGTTTCTAGATCTTAGAATAGTTGAATTGATGGATAGTATAGTTGCTTGATTGTGTGAGATGTATTGTGGGATGGTGATCTTTCATCTTAAAGAATTTTCCAGAAATAGTCGAGGATGAGAATATTTATTATGAGCTCCAATTTTTTGTCTGGAACATGAAGAATGGTGTTGAGTTACCAATCATATATATTTACAATAAATAGTTATAGATTGCAGAAGATAAGAAAAATTGTCGTTTTTATTTGTACTAGTTTTGTGCTTAGTATTGCATAGTAGGGCAGTTAAATGTGTGCTGTAGAGGTTTTATCTATAGTATGAAGCTATATTGTGCTGTAATGGCATATGCTGTATTATAGACATGGCATAAATCAGATTCTTATACACAGCCTGTTTCGGTGCATAACTGGGATAAATTGCAAACTGTAGGTCAAATTTGAATCATGATGAAACCTTATGATCCAAATGTCAATCTTATGTCATGTTTTGCTTGTTTGGTTTATGGTGTTAATAATCTTTAGATCCTAGTGAATACGTTCTACATGCTTCTTCTAGTTTATCTTTTATATCTGTTCTTTCACCTGAATGTATAGTGAGCTAGGAAGTTTCTCCTTAGGTTCTTGCCAAGATCCTACATCAGGGTACATCGGATTACATAGCTCATGTTTTCCTTGTTTTTGGGTTAACTATTTTTTCTATCTACATCTGTTCAGTTTCTGATTATAAGTACATGTGTTAGGTATATAATCACACTGTTCTGTTTTTCTTCTTCTTATTGGTGCAAGTATTTGATAGATGCTCATTTGTGATCTTTCTTCTCTCTGTAAAATAGTTTTATCACGGTGACTAGTTATATTGTAATAAATTTGTATTGGGACCTGAGTTGTCAATAGGAGATAATTGAGAGGCAGTTATTTTTGCTGATACTGCTGTAATGCATTGGTGAGCGAAAAGTCTTCATTTTGTTCTGTTGTTAGGCTCCTTCCATTTTGTGTGCATATATTGATTGATGAAATCATAACAAGTAGTGCATTGCTGTTTGTTGATTTCTCAAAACCTTTTCTAGTTACATAAATTGCACAGCCTTATGAAACAGGAAAAGTTTTCAAGAAACAAATTATTTGTTGTCTGGTCAAGTGTGTATGTTGCTTAAAACAAAGGATGAATTGTTTTAATAATCTAGCATATATATGTATATTATTTGCTCATTTACATGGTGGACTATATGCTGTTGTTTTGTATTTTGACTTTCTGAGGTCATAATGTTGATCCTTTGGCTCTATGATTTGAGAGATTGAAATATGCATATTGGAAAATGTATGAATTCGATGTCATTATTTTGTGGTTTTATTTTAAAGTTGGATTTGTTGTGAAAACTTGGTGGTTGTCGGGTGAGATGTTGAATGCTAATGTCTTGGTGTCAGTTATGATCTCAAAGAATGGTTATAGAAGGTAGGGACAGTTATGTTGAATGTGATAGTGTGTTGCTTTTAGGCTGGTGTAGTGTTGTCATCATGCTTGAGGTGGTGTAAAGGGCAGTAGTAGGATGATTCATAGTAATAGTAAGCATCTGAATTGTGATTTTTTAAATATTTAAATTATGTTGTGACATAAAGCATTTCAATGCAATGGAAAACCTTGAGTTATAAGAGTCTGTAGTCCTGTATTCATCAACTGCTGGCATTCTAGTCTTGTTCGGAGGCAAAGAGATGGTCGATGACTTTTTAAATTAAAAGATTGTTGTGTTCTTTTCATTGAATGTGTTTGGTGTCTTTTTAAGTTTCTTGTTCAGGAATTTGAGTCCAAGTCGGTTGGTTTCTTTTTGCTGACAAAATGGCAATAGATCTTTGTACATTATCTGTTTGGGGTATATATGTGTATTCAGTATGCTTTGTCATATTAGTTTCAGCATTGGAGTAGTCGATTTGGAAATTTGGTTCTGGTTCTATTTGCAGAAAGTGAATAATTGTGTTTCATACTTTCATATACATTTTTACTTTTGGATTCCTCATTGATTGTGGCATGCACATACTCCATCTTTTCATGGCCTTATGGCTGGTTTTCATTTAAGACTATTTGCAGAAGGTGGATGATTCTTTTGTTTCATATTCAGTTCTCCTTTTGGATTCCACGTTGGTTGTGGAATGCACATATTCTATCTTTTTATGGCCAGTATGGCTGCTTTTCCCCTAGTGACTTTTTGCTTCAATTATAAAAGCTACTCTACAAAGTGTTTCACTTGGCTTTTATGACTTCTAAATGGTTAGAATAGAGTTGTGTCTGAAAGGTATAGATGCCAATCTTATTTTCTGTAGACATAAAGTTCTAATGGTTTTCTCCAAATTCAAATCTGCCCAGCAATATATTCTCAGTTTTCAAATCACATTATTAGATTTAGTAATTTAAGATAAGAAAAATACTTCGTTCCAGTTATACTAGACCCCAACTAATTCACTATTGTTACTTCAATCTAGGCAGTTACAGTTTCTCATCAACTTTGCAGTTTTTTATCCTGCATCTTCTTGAAAGATTATGCTCTAATACACTGGTCCTCAATTTCATCATACGAGAGTTCTGTACAAAGGACCTGCAGGACAACCCTGTACTTCTTGTACTTTGTTTCCTACTCTTCAGCTAGAAAACTTTGATTATGCTGCCAAAACCTTTTTCCTTTGTGTACTATCTTTCTACAGAAATAGGCAATTCTAACCTGGGCATTCTATTACTGTACTTTCTAGTTTTGTGCTCTCTCTCTCTCTCTCTCTCTCTCTCTCTCTCTTTGTTTTTTGAAACATTCTCTCTTTATATATATATATATATTCACACACATGCAAATATACTCATTTGCATTTTGTGGTAGGGATGTTTTTTGGCTTTGCTATATCATCTTTCTGAGGTGAACTCTATAACAATTAGTCGGAGCATGAGGGTCCAGTTTGATTATCTCTGAATGTTGATCTTATGCATTAGTTTACTGTATGCATATTTTGCTATTGGAGAACTTTTTGTGTTTTCAGGAAATTTTAGTGACTTCGCTTGTTTCTGATCTCCATGTACAGTTTTTTTTGCTGGCCATTGGTGTATTAATATTTAGAAATTTGATCTTGCATGGCTAATTTAGATACTGTCTGTTTCAATTGTACGCAAATGGCGTAATAGGAATTAATCATCTAGGTGTGGAAAGGATTGAAAGAAATCTGGAAACTGCTAGGCAGGCTACAAAGTTAGGGTCAAATACATGGTTACTAGGTGACTATTTATTGGGAAGGGGGTCCCATTTTAAGTTTATTTTTCTGTGATGTTCCTTGTCCGCAACTGAGTATAGGAGTAAATTTTTTCTTAGGTTCTGAAATACCCTTATTCATGTAACAAGCTAGCCTTTCCTGTGATTCATTTACCCTAATATATATTTTTCTTCATATTCTAATTGTTTTTGGGGACTGTAGTTTCCCTTTTCTTTTGTTTGTTAGTCCTGCTGTTTTATATCCATCTAACAATTGTTTTGTATGTTTTGACAGTGTTGCAGCCATTGCAAGGAAGAGGCCTATCCACTATAATACAGTTCTTTCTGCTCTGCTTGATTTTGATCCAAACTTTGAGATGGTGAAGGGAAGTCATGTTCCTAGCATTCACTACTGTTTTAGAACTGCCTTTTTGGGATTCTTAAGGTGCACTAATCCAACCATTATGGAGGTACGGCTTCATTTGTCTATTTATTTATTTATGTATCAAACTAACTCCATATCTATTTTTCTTTCATGAAATGACCATGTACTAGTTGAACTTTTCTGTATCTGTATGGTATATGACCGATATTTTGTTCCTAAGTTTACTATCTTGATGAAGAAGGCACGTGCGAACCTATTGTTTATGAAAAAAGAAATGTTTCTTAGTTACAGAGGGAGTCCCATTAATAAAATTACAAAAGTGTAGTTCTATATTCATTAATGATAATAAGGACCCAAAAGTTCTGTTTGTTCACTCTTACTTTTGGTTGACAAACCTTGTTATATTTGATTGCAGTCCAGAGATAGGTTGCTTAGGGCTTTAAGGGCAATGAATGCTGGGGATGCGGCTGATCAAGTTATTAGGCAGGTTGATAAAATTATGAAACAGGCTGAACGTGCTATTCGTGATGCAAGGTTGAGCAAGGTAATCAACTTGTTGAATTACTATCTTCTTTCCATTTGATTTTCTTACAAGTTTCTGGACTTAAAGCTATGCCATGGCTCATGTTAAATCAATATTGGTCAATCAGGATGATCAACTGGGAAAGCAGCTGCCTTTCTCAGGGTCAGGGGAGCTGTTAAAGAAGAGGTCGATGACTAATGATAATGAAGACCACAAAAATAGTTATGAGATGGCTTCCAAGAGGGTTCATTATAGTTCTAATGCCCACTCA
Organism: Pelargonium australe; assembly: GCA_036897465.1. Classification (NCBI taxonomy): domain Eukaryota; kingdom Viridiplantae; phylum Streptophyta; class Magnoliopsida; order Geraniales; family Geraniaceae; genus Pelargonium; species Pelargonium australe. Next base: position 9,731 of record JAYMTH010000984.1, on the reverse strand, counting down.
GCTTTGCCTATTCAAACAAATGACTCTGCACAGGATTCTGTTTCTGCTAATGGTGTTGCTCCTAACAGTCTTTTGATGGATGGTGATCTGACCCCTGTGGAACAAATGATCGCCATGATTGGTGCTTTACTTGCAGAAGGAGAAAGGGGTGCTGATTCATTAGAGATTCTTATTTCAAAAATTCAGCCTGATTTATTGGCTGATATAGTCATAACTAACTTGAAGCATTTACCTAAATCTCCACCATCTCTTACAAGTCTTGGGAACTTAAATCAACAGACTGGTTCTCTTGGTAATCCAGCACAGGTTGCGGCACCATCTCCTCCAACAGTTTCTGTGCAATCCTCTGTTTTCCCTACCCAACTACCTTCCTCTTCAATCACTACAACCAGCATAGCGTTCTCTGATACCTCTACTGTCAATAATCTCCATGCAGATTCTAAACGTGATCCACGAAGGGTAACAAGACTTGATTTTAATCACTGCTTATATGTACTATCTATTGTTTCATCTGAATCTAAATATGAAGAGGACCAGGATTGTTTTGTTTTTTTAAATATTTATTTATACCTATATTAATTTAAACTAAACTATAAGTTATCTTCTTTTAGGACCCCCGCCGCCTGGATCCTCGGCGTGTGGCAGCACCCAGTGAAGTACCATCAGTGCCTGTCATGGAGGTGGCTGGTAGCGTGCAGTCGGAGATTGATTGCTCAAATTCCATACCTAAGCCTACCCCACTTCCCGCCGTGATATCTGCTGAGGAGCCCTTGGCACTTATGGCATTGAAACCTAAGGTTGATGATGACATGTTAGAAAGTCCATTGGTTTTTGGAACTGGACAACTAAATCCGAAAGAGGAGGTCTCAGATGGACCTGGGGAAAGACTCTCCATTTCAGGGGTTGATGTTTCTTCAGATCCTGCACTTTCTCCTGCCTGCAAAGTTGATGAGGACTCAGTTGCACCAGATTTTTCAGATGTTGCAGCTACAATGGCAGATGAGACATCATCTTTGTTGGAAGTTGAGCAGAATTCTCCATCTCTTTCAAATGCACCTGCTTCTGAAGAGATCTGGCAGGACTTACCACAACTTCCGTTGTATGTTGAGTTGTCTGAAGAGGAGCAAAGAAATGCGAGGAATCTGGCAATTGAACGGATTATTGTATCGTACAAACATTTGCAGGGTACTGGTTATGGCTCGACACGCATGGCATTACTTGCTCGATTGGTTGCTCAGGTATGGACAACTTATTTTCCTATTTGATTGATGTATTGTAAAAGCTAAATGTCTCTCTTTGGCTGCTTTTGTCACTTGGCCTATATTGCTTGTTTTTTGTGTGTGGACCTTTTGGTAATGTGAGTTGGTTGCATTGTTTTTTTGTTGACCTAAGAGTATGATATGGCCATTTGAGTGATGAAATCTAAGAAACCCGATTGTGAAGATTTTAGCATATTATTTGATATTCTAAGGGATTATCTTCTTACTCCAATAGGTGTGATTCTATTTCTGTTGGATCACGGTTGTATATTGTGTGTTTAAGTAATCTGATGTGGTTTCTGTTTGGATTGTTCTCTTCTCTGTCTCTTTCTTTATCATTCTTTAGTACTTTGTGTTATTTCTCTGTTGATGGTTACTTTGCTAAATCAACCTGTTTAATCCCCTCTGGTTGGAAGTATGTGGACTGTTGTGATCTGTGTGCATATCTCTTGGGTTTTATGGGCTTGGTATTATTCTTTAACCCAGCCCTGGAACCTTATACACATATTGTTATCAAATGGTTTTGGTATGACTGTTCTTCGGAGCCACATCCTTCACATTAGGCCTTAGCTAAGAGCTATTTTGTTATGGTCTATGTCCATGATTTGGTGATCTCATCCTAGGGAGTGGTATTGGAGATTCACTTCAACTCAAAGTTATCGCAACAAGTGTGACAAAAATTGTTAACTTCTGACTTATGGTGCGTGTTAGTAGATGGTACCAACCAGCTGAGTTTGTGACTCCACAATGCAGCTTGTTACTGGTGTTTTATTATCTTCTTACTGCTCCTGATGCTGATGTAAATATATTAAATGAATATTACTCTCAACAAAGTGATTGCCGTTGTAGGCTCCATCTTCTATACATATAATTTAGCTTATTTTATTGCAGTCTGTAGAATTGACTTATTTGCTACTATTTTGGCAGGCTGATGCTAATGATGATGTGGTAAAGATGGTGCAGAAGCATATTGTTGTGGATTATCAAGAGCAAAAGGTTTGTGCTTGGGGGATGGTATCACTTCAAATTTGCTTTTCTCTGCATGGATCCATACTTCATTAACGAACTTGATTCTTCTTTCACAGTTCCTTTAGACGTCTTTTTAACCTTTTCTTCTTTCTGCTTTCCTTCTTTAGACCTCTTTTCTACTGATTATTAATATTGGTTTATTTGTCAGGGACATGAGCTTATATTGCAAGTCCTATATCATATGCATTCTCTCATGGTCGCAGATGAAGTCGAGAATTCTTCATTTGCTACTGCTGCATACGAAAAATTCCTCCTGACAGTGGTATGCACTTCGTAGCTTTTTTAGTATTATTTCTATATATATGAGGATAAATATATTTATAACCTTTCAATGTAGGCCAAATCTTTGTTAGACAACTTTCCGGCCTCAGACAAGTCTTTTAGCAGGCTTCTTGGTGAACTTCCACATTTACCTGACTCTGCTTTAAGAGTTCTAGATGATCTCTGCAATGCTGATGTTACTGATAAGCATGGAAAAGTTATTCGTGATGTTGAGCGTGTTACTCAGGGCCTTGGTGCTGTGTGGAGTTTGATAGTGGGACGCCCATGTAACCGGCAAGCCTGCTTAAGTATAGCCTTGAAGGTAATCTAGGTTGATACTCATTCTGAATGCTTTAATGGGGTAGTAAACCATGCTTGATTAGATTCACTTTATCTAAAACATACCCATTTCTGATGATTCACCATATTTATAGTACATTCTGTGTTACCTCGAAGTTGCATCTCCTTTGCTGTGATCTAGACCTATGCTTATATTTGTGATTTATCAATTTACTCAAGAAAACCTGTAAAAGAATAATGACTCCCTTTCCATTGTGGACTTGTTCATACACATAGACATGCAGGCAGAAATGTGTTGTTGAAGTGGGTGATATAAGTCCCACATTGAATAAATATGAAAGAACTGAGCTACATATAATGATGCAAGTGAAACCCTACTTAAGTTTGACATTTTAGCAGTGGAAACCCAAACCATTATATGTAGCCCATTATCAAATGTAACATGGTATCAGAGCTGGTTTTGATCCAGGACTGAGTCCGTTTATGTTGCCTCTCCCTGTGTTCTCCGGCTCGTTTGAAGATGGACATGTCTGCAGTGGCTCATGTGTGTAAGAAAATAGCTACACGTGAGAGGGAATGCTGATTCAAAAAGCCTCTTATTGTGCACATGTTGAGCCCACCAAATTAAGAAAAATGTGAGGCTCGCATGTAAGAGGGAGTGTCTAAGTGGTTGAAATAAGTCCCACATTGAATAAATATGAAAGAAATGAGCTACATATAAAATGGTGCAAATGAAATTCTACTAATATGTAACCTATTATAAATTTTAACATGTGTGTCGGTACCTTTTGTCGGCTAGATACTGAGTGCTGAAATCAATTCGTACCCTACATAAACCACCCTTGATAGGCCACCTACAGAAGTCATATTTATCTAGCTTTTTTGTTACTGATGATTTCATATTTCGTTTGCAGTGTGCAGTCCATTCACAAGATGAAATTCGAGCAAAAGCTATACGACTGGTATGGTCTGCTAATTAATTTTGCAGGGTCTATATAATGGGTCTTTCTGACTTGTTTGCTGGTTTTTTCACTACTATAATCTTTTATGCTGTGTTGATGTTTGAAACTTTTTTCTACAGGTAGCAAACAAGCTCTATCAGCTGAGCTACATATCAGAGAATATTGAGCTGTTTGGAACAAATATGTTGCTCTCTGCTGTTGACAGGTCTGTTTCAGATGCAGAGCCTTCACAATCTGAGTCCACTGAACAAAGAGCTGAAGGGCAGGTAAAGAGCATTCTCTCTTCCCAATCTTATTTGGTCCTGGATGTCTTTCATTTTCATAAAAGCATAAATAAATATTATTGACTTCAAAATTCCTCAATAGTTTGAAGGATTTTGATGTATTTAGATGTTGAATATTATAAGCTTTCTGTATAAAGCATGTGTATTTTTTTTAACTATAATATTTCTTGCTTAATAAGGAATTTCAATACATGGTTAGGTCAATTTTTTTAAATGTAGTCTTTAGTTCTCGTGAGGTGAATTATGAAGTATTAGCATAGCATCAAGCATTAGCATAGTTTCTTGAAGGTCATTCTCTTGTTCATAGGTTTCTTTGGTAGGTAATGATGCCTTTCCTTTTCAACTAAATTCAGAATGCAGGTCCCTTGGGTCCCTCATTCTGAATCTGTTGTAGATAGTATGAGTGGTGGCCTAAGATCGCCTTAAATATCTCTAAGAGAGATACATTAAGTTTATTGTACAAAAGATATTTCCTAATGATATCAATATTTGTCATTTCGTTATGGGGTAGGTTACCCCAAAGTGAACTTATGGTCGGACCTCAGGTGCAAGTTGGATAACACAACAGACCCTGCAAATGGTCCAAGAAGGGAGGCAAGACAGACGGGTCATTAGGCCCAACAAAACCAGACTTTGATACCATGTTAAACTTGATTCCAACCCAAAAAAGTTAAGCTTAGGTGGAGGGCCTAACTAGAATATCAAGTTGTGACAGATTTCACATTTTTTCAATGTGTGCTTGTTAAGGAGTCCCACTTTCTTTGAATGTGAAGTCTATCACCACTTGATATACTAGTTGGGTCCTCCATCTAATAGCTTAAACTCTTGGGTTGGAGTCAAGTCTGACATATAAATAGTGTACTTCTTTTCCCCTAAAGACTTATCAATGTCTGAATTGCACGCATACTGATTTTTAATTCATGCCTTGGTTCTTAAGCCTTCCGTTAACTGAGTGGCTGGATGTATTTGACTTTTGAATACATAACACCTCTTGGACCACAAAAATGCGATATTCATGTAACTCATCATTGCTTTTTACGCTCCAGATATGGTATTCATGTGAAATTCTTTTGCATGCTGGAAACCAGGAAACTTCTGTAAGTGGATCTCAAATTTCAGAGCCTGGAGCATCTGAAAATGACTCCAGGGGTGTGCAAGCAACTCACCAGAATGTTTCGTCTATGTCAATTTCTGAAGCTCAACGGCTCATATCTTTGTTTTTTGCTTTGTGTACCAAGGTTTGTCTACAGTTGCTCCATAACTGATAACCTTGAAAATTGTAATTGTATTCTTTTATAATTTTTTTTTTTTTTGGCGCTGACATGTTTTCTCTCCCTGTAGAAACCTAGTCTTCTTCAACTTCTGTTTGATATTTATGGGCGTGCTCCAAAAACTGTTAAGCAGGTTTGTTTTTATTCGTTTATGAAAACAATATTAATAATCATTAGCATGTTAGGTTGAGTTATGTGTGTATACATCAGACTCTGTTCCCATAGAGGAGGCTGATCATTCAGTCCATGGAAGAGTGTCATTTGTATAGCAACTGTTCTTCCATAGGAACCTCTGAATTGACTATGCAAAAAGATTGTTTATGAGCTACTGGTTGGTCAAGTTCAAATTGGATCTTGCAGTGAACTGTTTTTAATGAACAACAGCAACTGCAGGCATCTTATATACTTATATGACTAGTACTGATATATGTATATTCATGAGAATGCCAGAATGGGTTGTGAATTTTTAAGGGTCCTTGACTGATGGGTTATTGGATTATTTGTCTATTTGTCTAATTTCTTAGCTGACTTTCAAAATGATGCAGGCTGTTCATCGCCACATACCCATTCTTATAAGAGCCCTAGGGTCATCTCATTCTGAGCTGCTTCGTATTGTATCTGACCCGCCTCAATGAACTTAAAAGCTATTGATGGCAGTGCGTTCCCTCTTTTTATTATCATCGTTGATCCTTAGAGCTGTATTATTTTGTATTCTATTTCACCTCTTCCTTTTCTTATATTTTTTATTTGTAAATTTTGCTTATGGCAAGGTGCTACAAGTGCTGACTCAAGAATCAACACCTTCTTCTGAATTGATAGCAACTGTCAAACATTTATATGAAACTAAGTTAAAGGTTGTTCTGTTAACTATACCTAAACCTTTGATTTCTGTCATTAACTTTGCCTTTATGGTACTTAGCTGTCTTGTTTTCACGTAGGATGCCACAATACTCATCCCAATGCTTTCTTCTCTTTCCAAAAATGAGGTTTGTGTTGCAATGCTTTTTGTATTTTTGCTCCATGTCTGTTATATGATTGTGTTCATTTGGTTTCAAGATGTATGGAAACTGTGAACGCCAGTTGCGGATAAACTTTACTTGTGACAAGAAGAAATTTTGTTCCCTATATAAGAAGAATTGACTCAATTTACTTCCTGTAATCTCTAGTAGATAACTATTTTATTACCATAATGTGTTTAAATAAACTACATCTGGGTAAGTTAGAGTCTGGGTTCTCAACTCAGTTTTCTTATCATGTTGTTTAAGCACTAGCACTATCCCATGTTTTTATCAAGCTACATGTTGTGAAACATTTATTTTGGTCTATGGCTACAGATGAACCTTGAGTTTTTTCGGGAATTTCATCTAGTGTTCTATTACAGGCTGGCTTGACTCCCAAAAACATCTCCATAACTACCTGAAAGCAGATTGTACTTTTTGACCTTTCGTTAAACAACACTACAAACTATAAAATTATAAGTAAATTGTGTTTTTTTTTTATTTTTTGGCTGGCAAACATGTATAGAGTTAAATCAACCTGGTCTGAAACTTCATGGAAGGTTCTTCTACTGTATTTGATAATTTATTATATTTACTGCTATGGTCCTTGTGTTGTTGATTTTATGTGAATGTTATCTAAGGGTATATAACTTACTTTACTATGGTTACTATACTATGGAATCAGGTTTTACCAATTTTCCCTCGGCTTGTGAACCTTCCATTAGATAAGTTCCAGACAGCACTTGCTCACATACTACAGGTATACATATGCTTTATTATGTGATTTGCATGTACTTTTTTATCCGCAATCTATACATATACTAACATTATATATATAATTTCCAAGTAGGAAAGATCAAAAGCAAAGTACAAAATTTTCACGTACTATGCTGTATGCAAAGTACATGTTTTTTGTACCACAAGCTTCTGAATTTGGACTATTATATTTTCAACCTTAGACAGTGTTTTTTTTTTTTTTTTTGAAGCAAGAAACCATAATGTATTAATTAATACTCAAAGCACGAGATACATCCAGAGGGGACTAGAGCAGCCCGAACCAGACCAGACGCAGAATTAGAAGCCCTAGTAGACCTATGAGCGACTACATTCGCTGATCTAATACCAAAAGAGAACAACATGTTCTCATAATTGAAAGCTAAAAACAAACAGAAACAAACTAAAAACAAGCAAACCCAAATTAGCAGACCATAACAATATGGCACCCTGAACCTATCTCGAGATCCGACAGGGCTTGTTTGAAACACCTTCCACCATCACTCATTTCACTCTTATAGCAACCAACAGACTGGAAAAAGATCGATCAAACTCCAAAACTACCAAACCTTATATATATGGCACCTTGGATCCTAACGCGAGATCCGACATGACTTGTTTGGAAACACTCTCCCCCTCCACACACGACCAACCATTATCTTTGATCCATGATAGGGCTTCACGTACCGCCATCACCTCCACCACCCGAACAAATAAAGCCTCCGCATTGCTCCACCGCTACTCACAACCACAACCACTGCCTTGCTCCGCCGCAATTCACCCCATGCCGTCAATCCTCCGCTTTTTCCGCCTTTAACCGCTACAATCAATAAAACCCTAACTGCCAAGAAAGACAGAACACGCCACTGGCAAGACAGACCACTATTACTGAGTATAATATTTAAAGCTCAACCTTAGACAGTTAAATATATGTGTGGGATATATAAATTTTGAAGATAATTAGTTGTATATTATAATTCTTGCTTGACAAAACAAATGCATGAATTTGGCAAGTATTACTGTTCATTCACTATTTTACAGCACAGAGAGTAAAGCAAGACGCGGGTATTTTGTCTTCCAAGATTCTTTCTTCATCTACTTCATCAATTATAGGTAATTCTTATAAGAGTTCTGATGTCAATTACAGGGTTCGGCCCATACAGGTCCCGCATTGACTCCAGCTGAAGTGTTGGTTGCCATCCATGACATTCGTCCTGAGAAAGACGGCCTTCCATTGAAAAAGGCATGTCTTCCAATCTTCCCTAATTGATGGTTTAATTAGTAATGAAGTATTCATTGGTAGACGTTATTGACAATTAGTGAATTGTTTCTCCCATGTGCTTCTAATTTGTGTTCCTTGTTTCTAAAATGGGTCTATATTCAATATTTACGTGAAGCTGATATAGGTGACAGTTTATATTTATTAGAAGTTTTGGGGTCTGAGCCTCTTAAGGGGTAAGGTTTGATGATATTGGGAATTTCCAAGTCCTTGCTGGTTTTGTCTTCGAATTGATATGTTTGTGGGTATGATTTAGTTGTATGTTAGATTATGTAGTTTGATTAGGGGAACTTTTGGAAGTATTTCCTCCATTAAGAGGTACAATGGTTGTGTAGGCCTTGCAAAATATGGTGACACTTGTGCATATCTAAAGCTTGTTTCACTCTTGGTCTCTGTTTCATTGAATACAATGTAGTTTTTATGAAAAAAGATTGATTACATTTTTGTTTTGTTTTGTTTTTTCTCCTCTGCTAAATAAGACTCAATCACGAACCTCAAAAAGAAATTAAACCAATATCTAGGGCTTGTTTGGCAAGTGTACTTGAAAAGTAGGAGGAGGTAATAGGAGCTGTAAGACAATAAACGGTTTGTTCAGCAAACCTAAAACTGGAAGGAGTTTGATGATGTTGTTTGTTTGGCTAAAAAATACTGGAAGTGGGTATACATTTATGAAATGATCAAAATGGACCTGAGATTAAACATGCCATGTGTGGATGGCTGTTCATAGTTGATTGTTGGGATCCACATCCATTTAACGTGTTATTTTCTTTCATTCCAATTTTTCAGATAACAGATGCCTGTTCAGCCTGTTTTGAGCAGCGCACAGTTTTCACTCAGCAGGTTTTGGCAAAGGCCTTGAACCAGATGGTATGCAACCATCATCTACATTTGGTGTTTGATATTTATCTAGTTCTTTCTAGTAATTTCTTCCCTTCTCAACATTTTGTGTTGATATTTATCTATTCTCTCTAGTAATTTCTTCTCTTTCAGGTGGATCAAACTCCCTTACCACTACTATTTATGAGATCAGTGATTCAGGCAATAGATGCTTTTCCTACACTGGTAAATGTTCTTCAGGTTCCATCTGTATGACTGAACTTTGTTCTCATAACTGTGATGATACACGATTGTTTCATGGACTGGTTTCCTTTTAGTGTATCTGCTAATTGAGGCTGTTAAACTTATCAGACTTAGAATGTAAGGCTTATTTAGTTGTGTAGTATTTCATGGACTTAGAATGTAATAGTGTGTGTGTATATGAGAAACATTATACTAAAAGTAAAAAGAAATTAGTATTATATATTTTTAAATTTT
>JAYMTH010000983.1:0-16824 GCA_036897465.1 Pelargonium australe | reverse complement strand
AAACCAAAACAAAACAACCTCCGAGTCCACTCGCTCTCTCACTCGCTCCTTTCAAGATTCACTACTTTTTACTCTTATTTCAAGATTTTATTTAATCGACCCAGAAACTATATTTCAATTATTATTATTATTATTTTTACCGTTTCCAGATTTGACCAAATCCAATGCCATTTCGAGTCGAAGCTTACTTTTCTACTACTTTCTAGTCACTCTCTGCTTCTGCTTCTTCTTCTCACAAGTGCTGAGCACTTCTTTTTTCTTTTGTTTTCAATTCCTTGACAAAGATCTCGCCGGCGGCGGCCGAGCTAGCTCTGCTACTCTGCGTTTTCCGGCGACGAATTCACTTCTGTTGCAATGGCGTCTTTGTGGGTTTTTGCTCTTTTGTCCTCCTCTGCATTTTTCACGCTCTGCGGAGCCACCGCTTCTTCCGTCGACGCAATGTCTCTTCTCAGCTTCAAGAGCTCGATTTCTCTCGATCCAGCTCGCCTTCTCTCCACCTGGGACATCTCCGTCAGTCACTGCGCTTGGTATGGCGTCACCTGCGACGGAGTTTCCGGCAGAGTCGTGGGTTTGAACATCACCGGAGCTGCTGCGCCGCGGTCGTCGGAACAGGACAGCTTCGCCGGGAAAGGTGCGTTTTTGTCCGGAACTCTCTCCGGTTCGATTGGGAACCTGACCCACCTTCGAGTTTTGTCGATTCCTCACAATGTGTTCTCCGGCGAGATCCCGGGGAGCGTCCGTCGGCTTCAGTTCCTTGAGGTTCTCGAGCTTCAAGGGAACAACTTCTCCGGCCAGATTCCCGACCAGATAAGACACCTCCAGTCTCTTCGAGTCCTTAATTTGTCTTTTAATTCGTTTACGGGTCCGATACCGAATGGACTGATAGGTCATGGCAAAATTAGAGCCATTGATTTGTCAAATAATCAGCTTTCTGGTAAATTTAGAGTTGATAGTTTCAGTTCATGTTCTTCAATGTCTCACTTGAAGCTTTCTCATAACTACTTAGTCGGTAACATTCCTCCGGGGATCGGAAAATGCCGCAATCTCCGGTCCCTTTTACTTGATGGGAACATTCTGGAAGGTCGGATCCTGGCAGAGATAGGCCGGATTCAGGAACTGAGGGTTCTAGATGTTTCTAGAAACAGCCTCACTGGTAGGGTTCCTAAAGAGCTAGGGAATTGCAAGAAATTGTCTGTGATTGTGCTCACCAATTTGGCCATTTCTGATACTTCCAGTGATGGCTTTAAAGGAGAGTTCAATGCTTTTGAATGGGGGATTCCCTCACAACTGTTGTTGCTTCCAAGTCTGCAGGTTTTTTGGGCACCTAGAGCCAATCTTGGTGGCCGCTTGCCCGGTAATCGAAACGGTTCTTGCTCGCTGAGAGTACTCAATTTGGGGCAGAATTACATTACTGGTGTGGTGCCGGAAAGCTTGGGGATGTGCAAGAACCTCACTTTCTTGGATTTGAGCTCTAATAGTTTGTTGGGTTACCTTCCTTCGGCGTTGCAAGTTACTTGTATGGTGTATTTCAATATCAGTAGGAATAACATTTCTGGTGTCCTTCCAAGTTTTGGTGAAGGTAGCTGCAAGAGCGGCGTGATCTTGTATGAGCAAGATCATAGTTTCGTGGATGCGGATCTGCAGAGTGCATACAACATGAGCATTCCCTTTTGGGGTTCTCAGATGGATACACAATTCGGACTGATGTCGGGTGAGAACTTTTCAGTTGTTCACGATTTTAGTTGGAATAGCTTCACTGGTTTGTTGCCCTCATTCTCTGTAGGAGATGAACTTGTGGGAGATCATGGTTATTTTGCGTACAGACTGTTATTGAACAACAATAGGTTCAGTGGTTCTCTTCCTGGTGAGATTGTCTCGAGTTGTGAAAACCTGAAGAGCTTTTCTGTGAACTTGAGCATGAATCAAATATCGGGTGAGATCTATCCAGAGTTGCTACTTGGCTGTCTTTGTCTAACCGAGTTTGAGGCAGCACACAATCAGATCAATGGGTCAATCGATCCAGGTATTGGCAAGTTGGTGATGCTTGAGCGCCTCGATTTAACTGGAAACAGGCTGTCTGGTTCACTGCCTGATCAGTTTGGGAACTTGAAAAATCTCCGATGGATGCTTCTCGGGGGGAACAATTTAACCGGAGAAATCCCGTCTCAGCTTGGTCAATTGACATCTCTTAAGGTTTTGAATCTATCTCAAAATGATCTGATAGGATCCATACCGGCAAGTTTGGCAAATGCATCAGTTCTTGAAACTGTGTTGCTCAATGACAACAAGCTTGCTGGGGAGATACCATCGTCTTTCGCTAACCTTTCCCGTCTTTCCACATTGGATCTTTCTTTCAATAATCTCTCTGGTCATATACCCCATCTTCAACACATTAGTACTTGTGACTCGTTTAAAGGGAATACATATCTGCATTCATGCCCAGATTCAGACTCTGCCCCACCGGCTGCTCTTCCAGTTCCACTTGCAGTTCATAAACCGCACCAGAGAAAACTGAAGTCTATCATAATTGCAGTGGTAACTTCTGCTTCTGTTATACTTGTTTTGCTACTTGTAACGGTTTTTGTCATCATTGGAAGGAGAAAATTCTGCAATGTCGCTGGCAAGAGAGGGAAGGTTGTAGTGACTTTTGCAGATACTCCAACTGAACTGAACTATGATAATGTTGTTAGAGCTACTGGAAACTTCAGCATTCGGAATTTGATAGGTACTGGTGGCTTCGGATCAACTTACAAAGCAGAGTTAGTCCCAGGTTACCTTGTAGCAGTAAAGAGGCTTTCAATATGTAGATTTCAAGGAATGCAACAATTTGATGCAGAGATAAGAACATTGGGAAGAATTCGACACAAGAACCTCGTAACTCTTATCGGGTATTATGGGGGCGAGGCTGAAATGTTCTTAGTTTATAATTATCTTTCAGGTGGCAACCTCGAAACTTTCATACATGACAAGTCAGGCAGAAATGTAAAATGGACAGTGATCCACAAGATAGCTGTAGACATAGCCCAGGCTCTTGCTTACCTTCACTACTCTTGCGCCCCCAGAATAGTTCATCGGGACATCAAGCCTAGCAACATCCTACTGGACGAGGAGCTCAATGCTTACTTATCTGACTTTGGCTTGGCCAAGCTTCTAGAAGTTTCCGAGACTCATGCCACAACAGATGTGGCAGGGACATTTGGATATGTTGCTCCAGAATATGCAACGACGTGCAGGGTTTCTGACAAGTCGGATGTTTATAGCTTTGGTGTTGTACTGTTAGAACTGATGTCGGGGAAGAAGTCTCTTGATCCATCCTTCTCTGAGTATGGAAACGGGTTCAATATCGTTTCATGGGCTAAGATGCTGATCGAAGAGGGCCGTCCTTCTGAGCTCTTTTGTGTGGAATTGTGGGAAGCTGGCCCTAAAGAGAATTTGTTGGAGATGTTAAGGCTTGCATCAACCTGCACAGTAGAGTCACTCACTATCCGACCATCAATGAAGCTGGTTCTCGGGAAATTGAAACAGTTGAGATGCTCCAACTAAATGTCTTCTCGGAATTATAAGGACAATGAAGAGAAGGCAAAGCTTCCATTCGTAAAAAAAAATCTTCGAGTTCAGGTATGACTTAACATTTCGAGAAACTCTTTGTACAAAAGCTGATTTTGTAGTTACATATCATACTATCATCATATCAAACATGCCAGAATGATCTCGGATATGAAGATTTCAAGTTTCGTATGTATATTCTATCAAAATATTTCACCGGAAAGAGATGGATGTGATTTGATGAACTTGAATATTCTTCTTTCTGGTTGTTTTCAGGCAACATCATAATGAATAGCTGGTTGCTACACATCATTTGTGACTGATTTTCCATCCATAAATCACAACAAAGGTTGAATACAAATTTCCTTAAACTTTGTTTCCAGTAATCAGAGAAACATTTTATTGATCTTGTGCTTTAGTTGTTGTTGCCTTGCCTTGCTCCTAACCAAACAAGAATTGGCCTTTTTTTTTTTTTTTTTTTTTTAATGCAATTCAGTTCACATCATGATCAGCAAAGAGGACAGTCCTGTTGGAATGTGGGATGAGCAAAAACATGAAATGGAGGGCACAAGAGTCCAAGCAAGTAGCTCCAATGATAGTGGCTGAGCTCATGAAAATTGAGCAGTCATGATCTCAAGTGTCATCAAAACTAAGTACATGGCCTACCTGTATGTAAGAGGACACAACCTCAAAATATGATTCATTGTCACATGATTTTCACTATTTCCATTGGAACCAAGTCCACAGAAGCAGCAAGCTTTGTGGTTGGTGTCTTGAATACTATAATATGTACTATTTTGAAATGGCAAATTAGCTACTAATTAGATTTCATTTTAAATTGCCAAGTCAGCGCAAGGAGTGGAGCCACCCGAAATGGCCCGAAACAACCAATCAACAGCGCATGACCCAGGCCACGCCCGTTGGCATGATCTGATGGCTCGTGTCCCACACGGTTTGGCTAGATTCAACCTAGAAATTCCCAAAATTTTAGAACTATAAATCTTTCTCCACAAATTACAATTGAGGGACTCCTACAAATACCCTTTGGAGTTTGTTACAACACATTCATGTGATTATAAGATTAAATGTAGCTTAATTGTTAGGACCCTGTTTTGGGATGGAGAGAATATTAGTTTACGAATTTAGATATTTCTTAGAGGCAATAATCTATATATACGCGTATTGAAAATAAAACACTCTTGAAAAGAAATGAGCTGTATTATTGCAGCATCTACCACTCATAGGTGCCTTTTAACTGACTTTGAGAAACAGAATTGAAGACAATCTGAAATCTTAATCTATAATGAAGAACTCTATTTTTGGACCTCTAAACTATTACACACTGCAAAATCTTGCTAACCCATGTTCACAGGCAAACAAGTGAATAATATGCGAATATAGATATAATGGAAGCACGTTCGCGGGTTTGAGCTACATTACAACCTAAAAATGCAGACAATCTCCTAACTGAAATGCATGGCTTGAGCATGCTGGATACCAGAAATAAGTCTACCTTTCCCAAAACTTCTTTCGTTCAGTTAGTACTAACAATACCCTGTTTTGCCTTGAGGACAAGCTCCTCAGTTGTGGTGCCGATGATTTCATTAGCCCGTTTCAATCCCACTGAATAAAACCGTCCAATGCTATCCTGAACTCAAAAGGACACAGAAATAGATGAGTTTCCGAAAACAGTTGCAGATAGTAAGAAAAGGGGATCCAATTTGAATTTTTACTCCAATATTCATACAGTAGTTTGAACTTTATCTGTCCAAAATGTTTGAGGTTTTTAATCAGTAGTTTGATTTGAACTCAAAAGGACACAATAATAGTCAGGGACACAGAAGTAGATGAGTTTCTTAAAACGGTTGCAGATAGTAAGAAACGGGATCCAATTTGAATTTTTGCTCCAATATTCATAGAGTAGTTTGAATTTTATCTATCCAAACTGTTTGAGGTGCCTAATCAGTTGTTTGAACTGAAAAAGACGCAATTCTAACACACCCACAAAGAGAACACAATTAAAAGGTTGGAGTGCCATCCCAATGGCTTACCAAAAACCATTTAAAAGGAATCAATCAAATGGATGAAATAATTGAACAAGTAAAACACTTGGTATAGTGATTGCTTGATTGCTTCAGAACCAGTGAACCAACCAGGTGGGAGGTTTGTATATCACATAACTGACCCTATTAGCATGTGATTGAAGAGGTCTATGTTGGAACAATTTCAACAACTTTTTTTAGCCAGTTAATGAATCAATACACGCTCATCTTGTTATAAGCATTTTAATAAGTATATAAGCAAGTTCGATAAAGATGGAAAGAAGAGAGGAGCCTCACCCGGGAAACAATACCCAACTTCTCTAATTTATGAACTGCATCATCAACATCAAAGTTGCATCGCTCACCAAACTCTTCTTTGATTAGTTCTTCGCACCGCAGATCAAGGTCCTATATCCCATAATGTGATAAAGCCATGATATGACATGTAGCCTGCAGTAATCATAGAGGAGACACAAAGAACATACAAGATAAAGTGCATACCTGTCTTGTAGCTTTGCCTTGTTCCATCAAAATAAAGAATGAAATAATTACCTCTTTGACCTGCACATAAAGTGATACGTAAGACATGTAGCTAGTTTATTTGGCTCAGAAGTTACTTAAACTTCTTTGAATACAGATAACAGAATGAGCTACTTGTGTATAGCCAGTAACCCCTACTAGCATCTCTAAAAATATATCTTCTAATGAAAAAACATTTGATAACCCTACTAGCATCTCTAAAAATATATCTTCTAATGAAAAAACATTTGATAAAATATATTGGAAAAGTAATTCTCATAAAATTCGCAACATACTTCCTGTTGAATCACATCGTCGCACAAGTGTAGAAGAGTACCCTTTCCACTATCCAGCTGTTTGTCATACATGGATTTTGTAATCAAGTTTTGATATGCTGCCAAATTGGCCTGAAACCTACAGGTATTGGAGTAAGCATTGAAATTAAAATTTTCTGGAGAGATTTCGGGACCAAAAGACAAACTAAACTACTGAGAGAAACAGAGGTGACACAGATTATGAAAATACAGCCAGCCAGTGGAATGTAAGAGTGGCTTTGCAAACATGCATAAACAAACATGGCCTAATGCATGATTAGTGACTCTCAAGACCAACCAAGAAGAAATTATGCAAAATTATGTCATCCAGATTTATCCCCATTGTGTTATAGGACAACAATAATAATTAGTACAACTGAGTTAGGTTTTCTGTCTATGCCCAGCAAGTATTGCACCAGATATTCAGAATAACCACGAGTAGCATGAATATGAATGAACAGAATTGCATAAATAGACATGTTGAAATACAAAATCCAAGATAATGATACTCACGTGAAATATATCTTTGCACAGTAACCAACCACTGTGGATAGGATGGCAAAAATAACCCAAAGATCATCACTAGGCCTGTCAAGTGAACCAACTACAGCACCCTGTAAAACAAAACATGGTAAGCACATTTGTACAAAATAAAAGAAACAAGCATGGCAAACTTCATTAAGTTAGAGAACTCACCAACCCAACTACAGCAGACGCAACAAACGTGACCCAGTCCATCGGAGTTAGTCCTGGATTTTTCTTTTCAGGCTGTTAAAAAGAAAAAAGTTCCTACAGGTCATGAGTTGTATGCAAACTTTGAGAGAGAGAAGCTAAGTTTCATAAATAATGAAGGCAGAGCCAAAGCAGCCTACAAGAACTATTTCCATGTCAGCCATCGGAATATTTTTGAAATGCTTCACATATATTCCACGTTCCTGTTTTGATTTGGTACTTGCTGACCTGGAAGTTAACCCTTTTCTGTTAGAAATAAATAGATTTCATAGACCTCAGAAAAATAGTTCAAGAAAGCATTGGCTAGACAATTTATGTATAATCCCAAAATAATAAAAGCTGTAGCTTCTAGAAGTATCATCCATAGAATTCTCTCATCATTCTAAATCCATACTCATGGCCCTTCAATCATCACAACCAATACATTCAACTTTGTAATAGATATCACTGTCATGTTGGTGTAGAAAGGGAAAATGCCCAACACCAAAGCAACAATGCAAGATTGCTCACAATAAAACATTTATACATGGTTTTTGAAGTACCTGTAAACAACAATTATCCGATCAAAGGTAGGTTCTTGGATTGTGAGCTTGCTCAGCAAATTGCGAAAACTGGGGAAAAAACGTGAAGGTCAAGAACTGGCAATAATGATAAGAAATTAAAGATTTGCAGTTATAATTAAGCAAATATTTACAAGAAATACATGTATGTATATGCTAAAAGTGTTTGTGTCAATGTAAAGGTAAATATATGATAGTGAACCAGATCTTCTGAAATAGTCTCCACTGGAGACTCTCCAGGCTACCCAACTAACTAGTATCTATTTATATCTACAAGGAGGCAGCCCTTTGAGCTACACAATAGGAGACAGATATTCTGAATAGTTCATTTAACAAGGAGATATGGTACTAAGACGGTATCAAGAACCTTATTTCCATATTCTGAATGCGAATCCGTTCAACATATATATCATCCTGTTCTGCATCTGGTATGATTTCATCATTCTTCTTAGGATTTTTCTTGCGACGTCTGTTTGACCATCTGGACAAAATTTTCTGTATCCTGCAACCAACATAGGTAAATGAACTAAATTATACCCATGGATCGGTATGGTTTATTTTGCACTAGATTAAGCTCTGGGAATTTAAGAAAACAATGCAATAATATATTAAAATTCCCCACATGTGTGGAATAAGCAATCACACTTTTCTAGTTATAATCTCCATTGTTCTACATTATGTTCAAACAAAATTACTTACCCTGTCACTCTCAGAATATAAGACCATATGCGTGCAATCATCATGTCCACTTTCTCCATGAAAAAGTAATCTGTTGTTCGATCAATCCCAATGCCACGTCGAAATATCACATACTATATATAAAAACATCAAGCAAGTTAGTTTCAGACAGATCAAAAGACACTCACCTTTGCCAACTCCCACTATCTACTAATGGAGTATATTATATAGTTATAACCAACAAAAAGCACCGAATAAACCAGTTTTAATTTTAAACTAAATGCAAACGAACTCCTACTGAACCAACATCTCAACCTTTGGGGGGACTCCAGTATATAAAGAGGGGGCGGGGATCTTGGTATGTGTCACACTTTTAAATGTTGGACATCACATTCCCACATACAACTTTTCCACCCAAAATTCAACGACTGATCATCTGAGAATCAAAATATGATAAACGTGCGATAAGGATTATAAGAATACCTTGTCAGAGAAATCTGGAAGGTCTTCACGAGGATGATCCGCAAAAAATCTCTTCAAAAGCTTATTGTCAAGCTATATTCGAAACGGGGAAGGAAAAACAAGAAGAAGTGAACACTAGAATTAGCAATTATAATTACAGAGAACAAAAAGGCATCCTAAGTGACTCTGATTACCTATATTTTCCTGAGCATGCTCACACAAGCTTTTTAATAAAATACATATGCTCAGATACCAGTGCAATTACAAACCTTAGACTCATCAACCGAGATAGGAAGATTTAGCAGATATTGCCCTTGGTGTGCAACATCAATCTCGTCGTCGGTTGTAATCTTGAAATTGCTCTTATCCATTATCTGCACAAGAAAATAAATAATTTTCAGTGGCAGTATAGAAGACAAACCTACCTAGCCTTTCCCATCAGGCCAGAAATGTCTTGTGCATGTTTGTAGCAGTTTCTAACATTTGCAAAACAAAATATTGTACAATCACAATCAAGCATGGCATATGTGCTTAGAAACAGTTTTGGTGAACTATTCTTGTGCATAATCACTGTAGGACAGCCAAAATGGTTTAAGAAAGACACAAAATTATTATGTCGAATACCATATAAAATTACTAGATGATGACATAAATGAAACAAATTTCTGAATATATTAACAGTTAGCATGGCCTAAATATTTTAAATCATATACTTTATAATTTATTTCATTTTTTAGATAAAAATATAATTCATAAAATTGGAATATGTGCTATTTAAAAGGTCAAGTTTTAGCAAACCCAATTACCATGTGCCAACAACATTCTTTCTAATGTTTTAGTTTGCAGAGATAGAGAAATTAATAACAGAAATTTGTCAAAAAAAGCTTAAACCTTAACTAAGCAACTACTATCATATGGGAGAATGATGGGTGCTATTGTTTCACGCAACATTGAGATGAAACCACTAGTATAAGGGAATGGTGTGTGCCATTGTTTCATTTCCACTCATGCAACATTGAAATGCAAACACTATCATATGAGAATGATGTGTGCTGTTCTTTCATTTGTGTTCATGTGACGCTGTGATGAAAATAAAAGAGGCTAGAATGTGATTTGTTAAGTAAAATACCTCAAATAAATATGTTAGAAAATTCTGTTCCAGATCATCAATTTCTGCAGAAGATAGATGTTGCTGCTCTAATTTCTGAGCCCCATGAACTGGGTCAAAGAGGGAGTATAATTGCTGCAAACAACACATGTATTCATGTCCATCCAAAACAAATAATGTTTTTTTAATAATCTTACTGGTAAGATCATGGAAGAAGAAACGTTCAAATAGAACAGATTAGTACCATCAAATCCTCAAATTGTAGGAGATACCATGCGCGAATAGTGTATTCAATTCTCTTGCAGAGCTTTAGAAATTCAGCCCTATCAGTACTAAGTTCTGCAGGGAGATTCAAGAGTTCAAAGGTCCAGAAAAACACTTAACAAGAATACTTTGTCCCAATCAAATTTTCACTGGCATTAGATAAATAAGCAACACATTCAAACCTACCCTTTTAGAAGACTAAGGAGCCATTCATTTACCTATTTTCAAGTGAATTCCTAGAAAATTAGGACATGTTGGGTATTTTAAATGTCTAATTCACGTGTTCTTTATTGTTTAGCAAGGACATACTCTAAAAAAATAATTATCATTCCTCAAATGAATTGATAAGTACTTCTAATTCTATAGGGAGGTATGAAATTTGAAATATTCAGATTTTTTAATATTTCAATTCTTGACAATTGAATTGCGAGCATTTCGATTGCTTTTACAAAATTTAAAGGAACGGTCCCTAAAAGCCTAAAAGTAAACGAATGGTGCCACTTTTCTTTCCCATGGTATCAACTTTAAAAAGGGAAAAAAACACCAGATCCTGCTATTATGACTCAATGCATTCGAGTACATAACCACCATACTACCCTCTTATCCACAAGGCAAAACTATAAAACAAACACCAATTGTAAGAGTGTAACCAACACAAAAGAAAACCAAATTGCAGCTACATCAGAATCAAATTCGAGGAGAAGACCAAGCCCGAACAAATCACACGACACATATCAAAGAAAAAAAATGCAGCAAAACATAAGAAACACAAAAAAACAATGCAACAAGACATGTATAACTCACAGACGGCAAATTTCACATAAATCATTACAATGGAAAGCAAAAGCGGGCGCAAAATCCAAAAGTGAGAAGTTACCGATGAGATTGGCCAAGGTCATGATGATCCTAGGTTTCAGGATTGGAATTACGGATTCGCGCTCCAGTCGGATCACATCCTTCTTCTTGTTGTCGTCGCTCATTGCAGGAGCAAGCGTCATTGGTAGCAGAAACCAAAGATACAGCTCTCTCTCACTCTCGATCAGTGAAAATGTATGAGGAAGACGAAGGATTTGGAAATGAAAGGGAGGTTTAGCTCAGGAAAGGTTCAATGGCAGCAATTGGAAGAGGCAGAGAGAGAAGAAGCGGTGGGAGGGAGGCACACAAGTCTGTAACTAGGAGATTACTATGGTAATGGTATATTTAGTAACTGTAACCCCGGTATTTAAGACCTTAAGTGCTCGTTTGGTAACTTAAATTAATTTTGTAATGACGATGTCTTACACCTAATACTGATGTGTGATGTCATCAAACGAGCCCCTCGCTAGATGTTTACTAATAGGATACACAACACGAAAGTTTAAAAAGTAACCACAGCGTGGACATTGTTCTGAATAGGCTCGGAGGTCTCAGTAGCCCAAATGACATAGTAGTTTGGTGGTGTAGAGGATCCCTTTTCTTGAGAGCCAAGAATGCGAGGGGTCCCAAACTAAGCTTAGTATGTGAAGGATATATAAAAGAATGAGGTGATATTGAGGTCCCAAAAGGGGGCCGTTGGCCCGCAAATGAGCCCTCACAAAGATGTGAAGGTTAGGCTTAGAATGTGAAGGGTCTCATGGAATGTGGGCTCCAAAAAGGGATGAGGTGATAAGATCTCACCAGAAAGTTTAAGTAGGAATGCTCATGAAGTCCTACTTGGGTATAGATACAACAGATGAGATTCAAAAAAAAAAAACCATTTATCATTTATACTCAGATGTAAATACTGAGGCCTGTGAGGCCTCAAAAAAAGAAGATTCATTTATCATTTATACTGAGATTTGACTAAATGTAGAGTCCCTCATAGTGGAATATCATGTTATACCACATTTGGGGTTCTAGATAAGCAGGTAAGGGGGATAGGAGTTGGATCAACTAAGACCTTGTTTCACAATTCAGTTATTGAGTTAAAAAGTTAAATATGAACTTTATCAAATGTGATTCTTCTTTTCAAATCGATACAATTAAAATTAGAGAGGTTAAGTTTTGGGACAAGAAACTCTCAAGCATCATAAATATAGAAAGAAAAACTCGAATCAACAAGCATACAAATGAAACTCGCATTAAAAAAAAGTGGCACGCTACATTAGATGTCAATTCATGGCCTTTTCTACTTTATTAGGTGAAGTGCTATACTTGCTCCGCAAACAAATAGTTACGACAAGCCTGTGCGCTGGTTCCATTCAAGACACTTTTGAAACTACCCCATCACCACCAGATCAGACCAATCTCATCATTGAGATACAAAATGCAAGAGAAATATAAACAAACTAAAATGTTCTTTTATTTGTAATCAAAAGCCTGAAACTGATATTTAGAGGGATCAAGTAAAATCAATCAGTGCCACCAAATCAAATATTATCATGCTCTATTGCAGCTCAGAACAAAGAATTAACAGGAGAACCAAAGGAAAAATTAACAATTGTCAAACTAGGCAAGGCCATTAATTTGCAGCCTAGCTAGCTATAAATTATTTGAAAGTATTTTTCTCAGTAAACAGAGAAAAATGAATCCCAATTAAAAGAAACAACTGTAACTTACCAAAAAAGAGATGATGTCTCCATCCTAGCACCAATTTCTCCACCTGCTCATCTAACAACTAACTAGGTATTATCTATATACATGGAGTTGAGAGTTGAGTTGATTTGGAACTTTCTTGTATAGGTGTGTATGTACAACAACCTATATCTGGGGGTTATCTATATTCAGCTTCCGCCGAGTCGCAAGAAACTCACTCGCTGCAGTAACTGCAGAAGACTACTCATCCTCCTCCTACCGATGACAGTCCCTAAATGTTTCCACATTTGTTCTAATGACCATCTTCAACCAGCCTCAAAATGCAGTCACTGGTTCCATCTTCTCAAAAATGGTTTTCCCATCGAATCATGTAAAGCAGAATTCTGCTGTGGCATGCTCATCCAAACCATCTCGTCCGTCATTAGAGATGGAGCTGCGGCTGATGCTGCTTCACGCCCACTCAAGTAGTCAAGTGGATTGGCAGTCTGAGGTAAGACATTGTTCATCCTAGCAGTAACCCCATTAAGCATTCCGTAGTTCCGTTGTGGAATGAACTGCTCTGTGGAGCGCCCCGAATCATAGGGGGCACTAGAACGTAATGGGTTACAATGCGATAGAACACTATATAAGTTTTGATCAGCATTGCTTACACTTCCAATATTCTGACTTCGGACACTAGCCCCATCTGGAACAGCCCAGCCACCACGAACTTGTTGGTCACCAGAAATCCAGTTCTGACTTAATAATCCACCTCCATTTAAATGAGACTGCAGAGGTGCTGGCATATGGATAGGATTGACAGCCCAGTCCTGAACATTAGGGACAGGCGCAGGCGGCAAGTGTTCTTGCCTGGGAATGAAGTATCTACCTCCATCAGAGTAGATGTTATCTGCAATGTTCTGCTGCTCCATGTAAACTTGATTCCGTCTTCCCTGCACATGCTCCAGCTGCAGCAATGGCTGCGGAGGTGGCTGCAGCGGTTGCTGGAAATGCCTAGGAAATGGGCCATCTTCCATCAAAACGTTAGGGGTCTGAAAGTCTAGCCCCACTGTTTTCTGCTCAGGATGGCAAGACATCATTCCCTGTCCCTTAAACAAAGATTGAAGTAACCCATTTCTGTCTTGGTTTGGGTAAGAACTGAAGGAAACATTACCTGATTGTCTGTGTATCACATCTTTTTTGTGTAAATCAGTTTCCAGACCAACCAAGTGAGCATGCAGCTCTTTGTTAACTTGTGGATGCTCAAGTACTAACCCACTGGAGGATGAGTATTCATGACCTGCAGTAGAACCATAAAAAGAATGTGGCATGTCATTTGTTTGCCAGGCATCACATTGAGACAAGAGAGGAATTTCCTGCGTAACAATGATATTTGTAGCGTTCAAATTCCCTGACTGTTCTGATTCATCCTGAGGAGAATCATCTGACTTTGATAGAATATGATTGCTTTCTGAAACCAAATTGATATGGTTGTGATTGCCATCAAGTGAAGGAATCTGCTGTGGAGCCTGATTCTGTTGGGACATGGAAATAGACTCTTCACCATCATCTGACTTTGATAGACTATGATTGCTTCCTGAATTCATATCCATATCATTGAGATCACCATTTGGCGAAGGAATCTGGTGTGGAGCCAGCTTCTGTGGGGACATGGGAAAAGACTCTTCGCCATCTTGGATGATGGATCCATCAGCTACTAATCTAGCATCTGTCTGATTCTGCATCTCATTCTCAAGGGTCTCCTCATCCTGATCACCAAATTATGAAAGCAAAGCACCCAACAAGTCAATGTTAGGGTGTATGCACACACACACACACACACACACACAAACATGCAGCAGAAAGAAAAGTATAAATGAAGGAAGCATAAAAAATCACATTTGAGAAAATCAGCTTGTTTTTCATATCCTGCTCCAATAACTTGATTATTTTTTGTATCTGTGACTGCCTTTCTCTCCAGTTTGCATAAGCTGCTGGGAGATCTTGCTGGACCAATTGTAACCTACATAAACAAGACTAAACATTAAAATGGGAGAATTACAGCAAAAAAAAAAAAAAAAAATGTTAATGTTAGAATTAGATTTGTACTCCAAAATACACTAACCAGTGCTCATGCAATTTCTTCTTCTCTTCTTCCTCAAATACTTCATATGACTGTACATGAAAACTATCAAGATTGCCTAGAACATGGTTTAGTGACCTAGACTGAATACTTTTGCCAATCTGCTTCATGCTCTTAACAAGTTCATGCTGCTTCTTGCTAATCTGAAACATATAAAGAGTAAATAATCAACAACAAAACATCAAAGTCACTCTTGCATTCTCAGCGAAAAATTGTAAATTCCCAAAATGTTATTATTCTATCCCAATTAAGGCCTCATTTGGCTTGGGGAATCTAACATACATTGTATTCTAAATATTATTGGATAGTTAAAAATATTATGTTGATTACTGATAATTAATTTAGAATATTGTGTTTGGAATGTTAAGAAAATGTGACAAATTACATTTCTACCACTTCTAAATATTGTTTTTCTTAACCATAGAAAAGCAAGAGTTTGCTGTGACTCTTAAGGTTTCGTTACACTACCAAAAATATACCAAAAGAACACAAACCTTAAAATATGACATGTACTTTGCACCATCACTACAATTGATGTTACGCTTCAGTTGCTTATCTCCTTTTCTTGTTCTTACAGCTGCTTCATTATGCGCATCATCTGAAGTTAGAAATTGATTTCTGGATTTGTCCTTCAAAACACTTTTCTGACTGGTTCTGAAAATCATGGAAGCTAAGATTTTTTAGGGACAGAGTACATTTAAATCACAAACCAACAACCGTGGACAAATAGCCACACGAAGCAACTGTTGGAATTCAAGATCTTACAAGATGCACTAAAATGTTTGCCACCAAATGCTCCAGAAAACAATAGATGCCAATAAGTTCACCAGCTGATGATCATCAACGACCAATGTGAACTAGACTCAATAATCTATGCAGAGCTGCCGACAAAGCTAAACCACAGTCTCAAAGTTGAAAACTCATTTTACAGTCAACACAGGGTTCTTTCTTCTCTTAAACAGTTAATTTTACTTATTAGGGTTCTACTTCTTGTCATGACAGTAGACATTAAGATAATCTGCTGCACGTACTACATACTGACTTTTAAATCTATATCATAATTCTAATTTCTAATGATGGGCCAAGATGAAAATAAAATTTCATTCTCATGTAATAGGCAAACACAAATAAGAATGTTCATGAAAAGAGTAAGAGAAAACAATCGGCAAAATTTGCACAGCTTCACATGATTGGAAGCTTCACTAAACAGGCAATTAGTGATAAAAACATCAAATAAAAAAATGACAAAAATAATCAAGCATATAATTCTCCAAAAATAATAACCAAGAGAAATTTTTGCATAGTTTAATTCAGGTGATAACTACTGTTATTGCTATCAACAGTTAAAAGATAACGTACTAGAAAGCAAAATACCATATTCGTTCAAGTATCTCTGATTTACTAATCTTACAAAGAATAAGCCATTTTTAAAATCACATTCCTAAAAACCAAGACAAATTGAGGGGCAATAGGCATAGATGCAATGGGCACAGTTCATAGTGAAGAGATCAATTACCGTCTTTCAAGTTCTCCACCCTTCATCACTGACGAGTTCTGGTTATCACTACTGTATGCTTTCTCGTCTTCAAACCAAGAACAAGATTCAGATGTAGCAGCATTTTCTTCAAAATTGTGAAATCTATCTTCCTTGGAAACCATTTTATCCACATCAGTTCTTGACCTGCAGGTTAAGATCCAAACTATCAAATACATATCATGTTATAACCATCGATAGGTTACTGGAGATGGTTTATATTCAATACCCAAAGAAGATGTTTCTACAAATCATATAAGGATAAATTACACAAATAGTCCCCGTACTATCAAAAAATGGACCGAATTGGTCCCTGTACTCTCAAATGAACTCAATTGGTCCCTGTACTATCCAAAACTGAACCGAGATCGTCCTTGCCGTTAGATTCCG
>JAYMTH010000982.1:0-16824 GCA_036897465.1 Pelargonium australe | reverse complement strand
CCCCCCCACCAACCCCCCCCCGGCACCCCCCCCCCCCCCCGCCGTAACCACCACGGCTAGAGCCTCCACCACCACGGTCCAGATCTGACGAGATCCACGGCCTTCGTTCATAGCGATGGCCCTCCGCCTCAACTTCCTCTCGTCGTCGTCCTCCACCCCCGTCGTAACCACCACACCCAGAGCCTCCACCACCATGGTCTAGATCTGGCGAGAGCCACGGCCTCCGGTCACGGCGATGGCCCTCCGTCGTCCTCTTCCGGTCCACCACGGCGTCCACGGTCCAGCTCTGATTGGCGTTATGGTCGGAGCTACTCTTGCAGCCACTACAAGAACTGGCGTCTCTCACCGTTCTCCGCACCCTCCACTGCCGGCGATGGCCTCCACCGTCTAGATCCGCTCTGACGCGTTCAAATCCGGTCGTATTTTCTATTTGGTTCATCATTTCTTTGATTTTGTATTATGAATTTTTTGCATTGTTTTTTGTTGGGATTTTGCCGTTGATGATCTTGTAATCCAGATATGTAAGATCATTTTATTCACAAAAAAAAAAAGTTGCTCTTTTCTCTCTACCCATCTCTCTCTCTTGCAGTGAGGGCATTTTGGTCTTTGGTGTGACTCCTCTGGTTGCTACTGGACCAATATTGGTCAAGTAGCTTTTCTCCACTTGCTGGAGAACTTACTGGAGATGAACATTTTTCATCTCCGTTAAGTTGCATTTTCGGTTGTTTTACCAAACAACGTATATCCTATGTGGACAAAACTGACTTACCGGAAATCCTACGTGGCACCTCCGGTAAGTCAGAGGTAGTGTTAACAAACAAGCACTAAGTGCTTGTTTGTTTAGTCTACTGCAAAACCTTGCAAAACTTTTAGGAGTTGTAAGAAGGGGTGAAAACTTTAAGGAGCTGTAAGGAGGTGCTCCAAAAAGTCAGTTATGTT
Organism: Pelargonium australe; assembly: GCA_036897465.1. NCBI lineage: Eukaryota > Viridiplantae > Streptophyta > Magnoliopsida > Geraniales > Geraniaceae > Pelargonium > Pelargonium australe. Next base: position 15,885 of record JAYMTH010000982.1, on the reverse strand, counting down.
TGGTAAATGTCTGACTGTAATGAGCTGTAAGAAGGGTGGATTGTAAAAGATTGGTTGGTAAAAAACAACTATAAGGAGGTAAAATATGTGCAAATTATCAAACGGTGGACCACAATAACAAATACGGTCGACCATTTGTAATCTATCCAGTTCAGAATTGAAACAGTCGACCATTTTATTTTTTTGGTTGACCGTTACTGCATTGACTTTTTACCTAAAAGTCATTTTGGTAGTTGCTTTTACATGAAAGTCATAAATGAAATTAAACGGTCGACCATAAAACAAAAAATGTTCGACCGTTTAGCTCCTTAAAGGAGCTACTGCACCTCACAGGAGTTGTTTAGCTCCTGCACCAAAACAGCTCCTTTAAGGAGATTTTCACTGTTCCGCTCCTTAAAGGAGCCCAAAATCCAATTTTTACCAAACAACCTACATCTCATGTGGCACCACCATCCTTTAAGCAAATCCTAAGTGGCACATCCTTAAAGAGCAAGTAGTGTTAACAAACAAGCCCTAAATGGTAAACTAAAGAAAATCATTTCATGGTTGCTCAAATTGATATGAAATCTCATATGAAACACTAAAATGAGGCTAATAGGGAATAGTATGAGATTTTTTATATTATTTTCTAATAAAAAGTAGTGAGAAGGTGAATTCCAATCTCGCTACCAATTACATGGATACCAAGATATCAAATAACGAGCAGCAACAACAACTACTAGCGAAACGACCAATTAAGAGAGTAACATTTTCTTTAGTTTTTCCTCTAAAACTGAACATTGAATAACTTATAAGAGTTATTTATAACTCGAACCTTATATGTGTAAGAATGGACCACTCATTGTTGAACAAAACGTCAACACCAATTCAACCATTAAAAATCTACTATTTATCATCAAGTGTAGGCACATGCCTACCCTACCCTACCTCCACCATTAGCAACAACACACGAAAAATAATAAAACTATAAGTAACCAAATGTGTTGCAACATAAGAATTTGAACAGTCATGCGAGATACTAGGTTTTGCAAACATTCCTATAATGTTCATCTGCCTTGCATAACAGCAGCTGATTTATTGAAATGTGAAAGATGGAGAAAGTAGTAGATTACACTTGCGGCCTTGCCTGAACCACGTATATTGCATCATCTTTCACCACCCCTTCAATGTCCTGGGGACAACCATAAAGGCTCTCTATGATTTTTCCTGCCTCGGCAATTCTGGAGAACAATGACATTTGGAAGGCTTTATCAGTTACCATGCGGTCGCTGGCATAATCCAACACGACTTCTTGCTCTATATCCATGATTACACTGCGATAATACATATTGTTGATTTGGGTGAAATATGTCCCACATTGAATAAATACGTGAGAAAAGAGCTGCATATAATTATGAAGTCAAACCTTTCTACAAAAATTGACCTTTTTTTAGTGGAAGTTCAAGTCATTACATGCCGTACACTATCATATTTAACATTGGTATTAGAACTGGTTTTGATCCAGGGGAGTGCCAATTTAAAAGGCCCTCGCCGATTGTGCACGTAAGGGCCCGTTTATGTTGCCTCCCCCTTGTGGCATTTGACCCGCTTGCATATGAACATACTTGCAGCCCCCAACGTGAGGGGAAGTGCCAATTTAAAAAGCTCCTGATTGTGCATGTGTCGAGTCCCACCTCGCACGTATTTCTCGACGTGAGGGGGAGTACCGATTTAAAAGGCCCCGATATTGCACGTGAAGAGCCCCACCTCACATGTGAGGGGTGTTGAAGTGGGTGATAAGTCCCACGTTGGATAAATATGAGAGAGCTTCCCCTATCGCCTAATGTTTCCCCCCTTCCGTCTATAATTTCTATTATTTCATCTTGATTATATCCTTCACTTTATTTACATTCTTGCTATACATCAGAAGTGTCAATATAAGATGGTACTCCATGGGTTTTCTGGTTTGTTTTAGTGTTTTCCTCCTTCACATGGTTTGTTTTAGTGTTTTCCTCCACTGAGGGGTATGTATAGTGGCAGTGGAGGGAAACAATAGACCTATCACTTTCTCTAATATATGCAACTAGCAGAGAACAGACCTGTCATAAAGCCCAGCACCTGCATATCCTTCAAGGTCCTCACCATTTGAGTCTGATCTGAATATAATAGACTGCTTCACATACAACCCTATTTTCTTGCTCGGATAACCAATGACCTGCATTTCCAATCCACATTTCGAGTTTATCAGACGCAATATCTTTGCATAGAGAATTTGGCAACCGGATATATTAACGTTGGAGACTGGAGTTAATTCCAGATTCACTCATCCAGGTAAATAAAACATATACCAACACAAGGGATATGGGAAGAAGTTGGCCTTACGATAGGAGATTTCAGATTGTTCTTTTTGGTTACGAAGCTCATGGCTCGTCCAGGATACGCACCCACCAATGTCTCTCCCAAGCCCTTCACAATCTGTGTTTCAATAAAGAAGAGGTGAAACTCGTATAATTTATTGGATAAGCATGTAAAACTGTAAAACCAATGCTTACCTCTGTATATATCTCTGAGGTGTCTCCTGATAAGGGGTTCTTTGTGTGAATCACAAAAGCATAATCAGCACTGATAACTTCTTGAATTAGCACAGCCATGCAAAGATTGTCATGATTCATATTAACTTTCTTGCAACTGACGTTCGCCCGTTCAATCCTTTTTTAAGACCAAACCTAAAAAAAAAAAAAAAAAAAAAAAAACAGATGAAATAAAAGGATATATATATTAGCTGAAACTTGCCAGTTTCGTAGTTCTACGGAACAAATCAGGTGACATTGGGTGCGTTTATCAACTTGAAAACAACAAGCCATTTGAAAGGCTATCATGCAACATGAACTCTCAATAAGCTAAAGTTGACCATTTTCCTTCTTCACTATACTGAAGCAATATGATAAAGCAAAGATAAAAAAGAGGCACCAGTAAAAAAGTAATGTTCAACACATTATCAATATATTATATCATAAGTAATCTCAACATGAATACCTTCTTTATAGCTTGCCAAGCACAATTCCACCTCTCCTCTCCTTCATCACCAGGCCATGGTATTCTTGAACTTTTCATTTTACTCTTAAGCTCACTGGTCTACACCAAATTTCAAATTCACAAATATATAATGAACATAGGCTGATAGGCACTAAGAACACGAGCATATATTTTAATGGAGGAAATACATTGACAAGCAAATAAAATAATTGTTTCAAAGTAAATCATTCCTAGTTTTAACCTCCTCCCTTCATGCAGTAGGCATGGGAGAGACGCACACTGTTTTAGATGAAGCTTTATTCATAGGAATAAAATTCAATGCTATATCAAAATTCAACTCTAGGCAAAGCACAGGCTTTGGTTTTAGATCATTCTTATGTTTACATATAGTTTGTTTTTTTTCCTACACCGCATTGCACAGAGTTTACAAGCCGGTATATTTTTTATATGTTTTTTATTGTCAGTCCACAAACCTTGCTGCTAAAATTCATTCAGTTAGGATGAGCAACAATTTAAGCAAGATCAGAACCCCTGCAGGTTCTGAGAAAAGCCTTAGTGGAGCCTTGGATTTGTATATTTTTCACAAATGGACCGAATTACAATTCACAACTATATCTAAAATATTCCACTTTTCTCCCTTGCCGAAATTCTACTTCCAGGATTCGGTTGAATTTAAGTAATAATCATTTCTAGGATTTTCCATTCCCTCAAAACTTCAAACTAATGCGGCAATGAAGATCAGAAATGATATCAAAAAACAATAGATATGCTTCTTCGCAGAACACTTCCAAATAGAAGAAGGAACTTCCTCAAACAATTTTTTGTATTAATTGATCAGAGTTTTCAAAGATCAAAATAATATTACCAAACGAAGGGAAGCTTTCATTTGTAGAACAGTTTCTTGAATTGCCTTAAGTTTTGATAGGTCGCCACCACCATGCACAAGTTTATTTAAAGAAGAAATCTTGGTTGCTATGTCCTGCACTCAACCAAAAACTAAATTAGCATTCACATCAAAGAGCAACTCATTCTAACTTCTAAGTAATTTTATGGGAAGATAGTACACTAAACGTAAATATAATTCATGAAGATACAAAATATTTTGTTAAAGACAAAATGTATCTGACAAGGGCTTGTTTTCACCATGCATTATCAGCTCCAAGCCAACAACCAATTACATCTTATTTGACATATTTTTGCATAGAAAAGATAAGAGGGGTGATAATAACCGGTGTCTAGAGGTTTTCAAATATATGGACCACATTGAATCGATGATGGAATATGATTATCTTTGACTAGAAAACAGAATAACTTCTTCATGTATTTCAGTACATGATATATCTTCTTGGTACATCAACTGTATTGAGACTAGCCATTATGTTGCAGCAAACAAAAAGAAAAAAGAAAAAAGAATGTTGAGTTTATTCAGCGATAACAATATGCTAACTTCCATTTCTAAATTCTGTCTCTGGACTAAGTTAGTAACGAAGAAATAATTAAGCTGCTTAGGTGAGTTCAAAGAGCAGTAATGTCCACCGAAAGTGTGTGTGTGTGTGTGCGCGCAAAGACAACAGCTCTGCACAATTACTAGACAATCTCATCCTTCTAATTCATTTGAAGCTTTGGAAAAGTCAACATACCCTATTAAAATCTTCTGATAGAACAGTCTCAAAGACACCAAATGGTAGGGCAACTGACACTGGAATCCTAATCCAGGATGGCACCCTTCCTCTTAGATATTGAATGTTGCAAGATTTTTCACCAACCTACACAACTGAAATGTGTCAGAAGCACATGGACATCATCTTTCCTTTCCTCAAGGCTTCTCCAATTCTCATTGTGATGAAGTGCATGAAAGGTTTTGATATTCACCTTTGATACACTAAGAAAACTAGATGACAGTTGTTATCCACTAACAGTTCATCTCTATGAATACTAGAGCAAGAAAATACAGTACCAAGAGCATACCATATCACTAGTGAACTCCCCAATGGATACAGCATATTTTCCACAGAAAACCTTCTTTTTTGGAGCCACTCGAAGACTTAATGTCAACGCTCTAGGGATTTTGAAACTAGTGAAAGAGTTAAGTGAAAAGTTGGAGCCACTGATGTCACTACAACCAAACAAAAAGTAACATATTTAGAAGTTTACAAAGCATATCAAAATAGTCAAACTAAATTTTAATTAGCAAACCTGATTATCAAATCGGTAAGCCTTAGCTTTATTGATATTGCTTTGCCTTCTTTCAATTTAAGATCACGGAGAATATTCTGATCAAAGCATGTGGCAAAGCACACCTGTAGCATGTTACAAAAAAAAAAAAAAAATTTGTTAGGTAACTGGTTTCTTTGGCTAAGCACAGGGCCAGCTTTTTATCTCAAGTAAATGAAAACATTAATGCAACAAGTAGTGCATGCAATGGTCATTTGCCTTGCTATTTCTTGCTCTAATAGAAACATGAGATAGAACATCTGGCATGTCAGGCGTCAGCACAGCAACAACCCCAGCTGGAATCTCCTCCTCACCACTTACTTTATTAGCAATAAGAACGGTAGGTTTTCTGTAAACCATTTTCTGGGTAGAGATCAAACTGTTAATGCAAGTTACAAACCCACACACTTCCACTGGGCTGATAACCTGCCAACTGTCACACACATTTAAAAACAATGTTAGAGCTGAACACCCATCAAGCAGACATAATAGAACGAAAATAAATATAAAAAGAAGGAAAAGGAACAATCATAGACTACAAAATCAAGTTTTGAGAATTAGTAATAAATATTAGCACAAGCAACTACTCAAGAAAAAAGAGAGCATTGAAATATTGAATCAGGCAATTCAGTTTAATTCTCACCAGCCTAAATTAGCCATTTTTCTAAGTATGGGGTCAAAACGATTTATTAGTGTAGACAGAACCGATGCTGATCCTGATCTTATTAACTCCTCCGCAAAAATATCAATCTGAAAGTACAATGAATATAAAGTAAATTACTCAACTATATTATCAGTTGAGAATTAATGTCCAGCATAGTTCTCAAAGTTGATAAGAATAACATACCGCCCATTTCTCAACAGCAAGCAAGTTGCCAAGATACAGCGCACTAGGTTGGATGGTTTTCAAGTAATGTTCTGACCTATCAGCTAGTACTAGTCGCAATCGATCAAGGACAGCCTTTGTTTGTAATGCCCACTGATCATTATTGGGTTTGTAGGATTCAGAGACACGATACCAGTCCTTTGAAAGCAGTATATTGCCAACAGTTGAAAAAAAGGAACTCCATTAAAGTCCAAGAGATAGAATAACCAAATAATTCCTCTAAAAGAATATTATAAGAGAAGCCAAGTAAATGATGCACCTTGATTCTATGTTAAGTATATAAAAAAAAAGGTTATAGATGCAAAAAAGCTGAAAAAAGGTATACCTTTGTGCAGAAAATAAGGTCTTCATTGTTGACGGTAGACAGGGACAGATTTTCAAGCAATAGGGAAATGAAGAACATGATCTCCTATAGAGTTAAATAGAATGCTTTTACATTAATTGATTTTCAACCAAGTCTGTCATAAGAAATATTTGGGTTTTAGCAAAAAAAGAAAATGATTACTGGTGGCTGCGAAATGTTTAGATATTTGAGTCCCCTTTCCATTGCTGTTCTAACTGTTGACGCCAAAGCAAGATCAAGGAAGAGTAGATCCTTGGATCTTCCATGGGACGTGAAGAGAAGATGGCGAAGCTGAATTCGAGATTCCAGTAACTTCTGAAAGTAGAATTTCAAACCTTGAAAAAGCGTATCTTGGGTTAAAATTGAGACAAGATGAACTTCAAAATATATTAGTAAGAAAAAATGACCTCCATTAGTGGACTGATATTCTCATCGTCAACGTGTGCTTTGATAAAGTTCAAGCATTCCTAATGAGTAACAAAAATGAGAAGGTTATTTATCTTCATGATTTAGATACTCAAGGACACACAAACATGTGTATCTTCACGCATGCAAAATCAAATAGATCTGTATATCCATACACGCATATGCATAATCACAAAAACCACAGAGGAATATGTACAATGATATATGTATATATACTAATGTCCCTTGATTTATATCTTCAAAGGGACAAAAACTGCAACAACAACAACAAAATGATCACCTGCAACTTTGGTGATAATCCACTTATACAACTTTCAATAGCCGATTCCAGTTCAACACCTGAATGAACAGCCTGCGACATTATAAACAAGGGAAAATTATTATGAAAATAGAAAAAAGCATTCTCATTTTTCATGCACAACTCATACAATCAAAGTACATAATTATCAATTTAACAATGAAGGGTCATTTTTCATACGCAATAATCATAGTACAGAATCACTTTAACTATATGGATGCATCACGATCAACCTATTTCAGTACTACCTCATAGACTAGAAGGTCGGTGTAAGTTAATATTTCGAATATTTTTGGAGTCAAATAAAAAATTGGCAGATATAGATGTATGTATGGTACAAGGTCAAATTTGATGTCATTATTGATGTAGTGGTTACCCCTTCTAACTCATTATTTATTTAACAGTATTTTCAACTGGAAACACCTATAATAGGAAAATCATCACCAAGCGTTCTTATACATTTATGGGCATGATTCATCTTTACATTGCATTTTGTTCACCTATAACAGTTTGTAGCCCTAAAACTTAGTTTGTACGGATCTCAAAAAGCTATCTGATAAGCATTAATCAATTCCCTTAAGCTTCCAATTAAGACAGTTCAATAGGAAACCCCCTTTATATTTGACTACACTACAGTATAATAATTTCATAGACTAAGAGCTGCAGCATGCAGAATATTGCCAATGATATAAACCAGAACTGCAAATATCAACCTACCCAGTAGACAATTCAGGAGAAACAGAACTGCAATGCCTAGAGTTTATATATTGTGTACCTTTAATGTTTTTAAATATGCTGTAAGGTCACGGATGAGTCCTTCCTTAGAACCTGTCTTGAAATGAGGCTCTGATATGATTGGACGATCATAACTTGCAAGCTTTGCTTTTGTAAGGCCATTTGTGTTCAATGTTTGCCAATAAACATCGATTCTACAACCAGATTTTAAATAATTTAAGAGTGCCTGTTACAAAAAAAAGAAAAAAAAAAGAAAAAAGAAAAAAGAAAGTCAATGAATAACTACGGAACACTTTATAACTAGTTATCAGACCTGGACTCCGCTGGACAGTCAAGAACCTAGAACTGGCTTCTTAGTCAAAGTGATCTTACCATAGACTGTTCATAATCAACTCCAACTCAACTACATTTGCCCTACTTAAAAAAAAAAAAAAAAAAAAAAACTACATTTGCCCAGGGACTGATTGGGTTCTCAAAGAGCTAATAACACCTTGTTAATAATAGTAAATAAAGAACCTCAGGATACTCACTTGTTCTAAAAATACTGGGTGAATCCAGTAAGAGTGGACTGATATCTTTTCCAAGAGTATCAAAGTTATTATCTGTCTAACAGAACTGAATAAATGACCATACCTCACAAATAATCACATCATCTGGGCTACTATTATTGTGCAGCTTTTGGTGCCATTCCTCCATCATGCCACCTTTGCAGTCATTATTTCTCTGACAGTGAAAACAAGAGGGTATACTTATATTTCAAAGTAGGTGGAACACAAGTTATCTCATATGAGATGTGTAATCAAGTAACCTGAATAACAAGTATTTCATCACGGATTCTTTGCCCAACATCACCTTGACCACCACGACCAACGCAGGTCATTATTAGTCTAATAATTTCACGATCATTTGGCTGGTTAACAAATATTCTGTGTAGTAAATTGGTAAACCTATCTTGAGCTTCACTAATTTCCCTGCACAGGAAGCACTAACATAATGAATAAGTCTAAGCATATTGATGAATTCTCAAGTATATATCTTTCCTTATACCAAAGCTTAGCCATGTAAAATAAGTAGATAACAAACAAGGGAAAGAAGCATAAAATTGATAAGAAATAATCATGAAGTTACCTGCAGACTTGTTTGAAACTCAGCAAACATAAATCAGAAATCATAACTGTTTAACCTAATTGTGGCACACATTCATACCTTATATGGGTTTCTCCAAATTCACATGCTTATATATAAGGTATGAGAACAGATTTTTGCCTCCCCAGGAAGCTGCTCATTTTTGTCTAATCAAATTAATGACATTAAGAAAGGTTGCTTAAAAAGTGAATGGGCTTGCTTAAAACAAATGTTGTTGCTTTTCACGTAGAATATAAAAATAGGGTGAAGGAGTCCATTTTAACATGTGCCTTAAGCAGGAGTGGCTATCAAGTTTTGGCACTTGGAACAAAAGAAAGTGAACACCCTTTCTCTTTAAAATCTGATGATTCATTATATTTTTCCAGTTGCAGTCTTAGTGAAATTGTAAAATAGATGTCTTTGGTACCTTGAAAGAAATAAATCAAAGAGAGGCCAAAAATAACATCCATATTTAATGCAATTTAGATGAATGCAATATTTTGTACAACATAAAATGGCTTATCTGTAAGAAGACATTTGTGTTCGGAGCTCGGGTAGTTAAACGATATGATGAAAACTAATAGTACCACAAGCGGAGTCAACAAGCATCATCAAGTGATCCACTACAATACCAATATAAAAGTATATCTCTTACCGAGGTTTAACATTATAATTCTTGTTCCAGGTCAGATGTCTACATGACATAAATCTTAACCAGACTAATATGCCAGTAAACCCCAATTCCCCTTCGCTCTTACAACGTTCCGTCAACTCTGTTGCAATGTTGAACCTGTACCAGGAATATATATTAGCAAGCATATTTGATAATAAACCACTTGTAAAGAGGCATCTCATATTTTGCCTAATTGCTTTTTGACACAGATTCTACTGTCTTCTCATACTCATTACATGCTGAAAGTAAAAATATATGGCTCAGAAATAATATTGTTAATCATCAAAGTTTCATCATTCAAAGCAAACACCCTACAATTATTTGTGAAGATCTTTTATGCCTTAACCACACCTGTGCATCAATGATCTCTCAGCCTCTTTCTCTCTGTGAGATATCTCGTCTAGTAACCATTTGACAATTCCTTTCCTGTCCCCATCAACCTGCACAGATGTAACCATTCGAACATGCAAACTTCAATAATTTGCACAAACAAATATACAGCAGAAAAATGAAAACAATTACAATTATGCCACTGCTAGGAGACAATGCCAAATGACAGTGAAAAAATTCATCTTGCTAAAAAAAATAATTAGTAAAGTGAGAACAAGGAAAATTTGTACTATATACAGAAAGTAAATCAGCAAGAACAAAGAATGAGCCACTATGAGTTGGAACCCAACTGGTGATCACATTCTATTTGTAAGAACTAAAATACTTAAAAGGAAAAATAAAATAAATAGATTAATTGTGAGATATATATCTAAGTATTCTCGTTTTTTTTTCTACTGATTTGGTCATCCATAGTCCAAAAGACAATAGCTGGTTCATTGTTTGTAAATTAACGCTGCCAGATTACATTAATATTTTTTTCAGTCTCCATTTCATGCTTAACAAAGCTCTTATCTAGCTCATAAAAAGTACCCAGTTTTTACATGAAACTGGAGTCAGTTTGAAGCATAGAATGTTCTTGAAGTACATTATTTATTTATTTTGGCTTGGCATATATTGACCAAAGATCTAGCCGAACCCCCACTTACCTGGTTAGCATTTGAGTGCAATTGTGTGGATGCAGTGAAATTGGTAACTTCAGTGATTGGATCATGAGTGTAGGCGTGAAACAGAACTGTCATTGGAAATTGAAATAGTGATTTTGTTGTTTGCCCTTCAATAAAGGATAGAATTAGGAACCCAATACCCATAAAATGGAGAAATGGCAGTTTATCTTCCTCAATGGTATGAATGAATCTAAATTCCATCCCTAGATCCATCTTATATTTGGTCCCACACCTTTCTTAGTACAGCCACCGCCAATACCGACTCAACTCAACTCCACTGCCACCTTTAAACTACCTTACGAATTATCAATAAATTGGCGTTAACAATTACTAAAGTGGGAGTGATCATTCATGCCTGCACGATATGTTCCACACTATGAGACATCCATCCAAAACAAAAGTAACTAAGAGGCTTAAATGTCTCAGCTGGTACATACTATCAAGCTAGGAGCTTGAAATTAGCAAGCAGAAATAAGTGGTGTTGAGGAATCCCACATTTGAAAAGTGTGAAATCCACTGCATTTGATATACTAGGGCTCTCCACCTATCAGCTTAATATTTTGGGTTGGGTTAAACTTTAACATGTGTCAACTTCATTTCCATTTCCATCTCCATCTTGGTTGTCTCCTGCTTAGAATGTTATAAAAATTAATTGTGATGGTGCGTCCAGAAATCTAACTAAACTAGACAAACTGCCGGCCTAGGTGATGTTGCTAAAAAACAGTGAAGAAGATGTTTTAGATGCCAGAAGCATTTATCTGTACCCTGAATCCATTCTGGTGGCTGCTGATGTCAAAAAGCTTTGAAGATGGTAAAGCTATGGGTTTGGAAAAGATAGAAACAGAATAGATTCAGCTGAGCTGACTGCAGATATCACTAGTTCTAGATATGAAATTGTAGAAAACAAATCAAACAATTAGTGATATCAAGGTACTCTTTCTCTCTCTCTCTCTCTTTTCTTTTTTTTTTTTTTTTTTTTTTTTTTTTTTTTTTTTTTTTTTTAAAATCTTGTTAGCAAATGCATATAATAAAAAATAAATAAAAGATTTTTTTATGTGATTTACCTTTCCACCTGCATTTGTTGGCTTCAAGCCTACAAAGAAATTAGCTCCATTATTTTTTATCCAAGATCCACCAGACCAGATCACAAATTGTACACCTATAAAACTCCTTTGCTGCAAATTGATGTCTACAACCTTTCATTTATGCGTGTGTCAGACAGCTGTCAGTAAATATAATGCTGCGAGTCTGGATAAACTGAATAGTAAAAAATTAAGAAGAAGCAAAACATGTTAGTGAAGCCATTCCTTTGCATAAATTACCTGAAATAATCCATCTACAGTTGATATATCTGTAAAATAGGTCTGACAAGCCCCAGTAACCAGCTTTGATTTCTGAGGCAAAATTTCTGGTGGAGGTTCCTACAATTATTGTGAAATGCTGATTATGAGCTCAACGCTAGCATACACTGGCAACAGATAAAGAGTTTTCATATTCAATTTATTCAGTTTGTTAAAGTACAAACCGTACAGAGTTAAGTAAAAAGAAACTTACCAACCACTCTCCAGGGGACAATTTTGATATCCCCCAATGGAGAACTGAAGCACCTTTCATATTTGTAGAAACCAAAATATGATTATCACCCTGAACAACCTTTGAAAGGATCTGTAAACATGAAAAGATCAACAAATATTCAAACTCACGAACATTTTTTGTAACCTATTGGAGCTCATGAATTGGCTAATGCAGGTTGATAACATATCATGTTAAGCGAAGAGAATACTCAGGAGTCCGTTCCATTAGGCATTCGTCATTGACGTCCCAAATCCATTGCCATTGATTATCGTAGATATGACAAAATATTTTAACTATGGGAGTTCATTGCCGTTAATATATTCTTAGAACATTGCACATAAACATGTTCCTCTGTCTTTCCGAAGACTGAGATTCTTAACAAGCGGAAAGTGACTCATCACCATCCTTCTTTTTCATCTTGTCATTTTGATGAGCAAAGAATAGTTATACCATTATATTCACTTCCCTTTATACAACAATAAAGATGGTACAATTAGAATGTTAAGGTCGGAACTATAATGGATTAACATGCAGGATTGGCCAACATAACAAATCCAATTCTGTAATCATTGGATAAAAAGTTCAGAATTAGAGTCACTAATTAATTATGAATCGTCTGGTCCACACCCTCTTAAATGGATTCTATGTTTCTAACAATCAGTCCATGATGCAATCACAAATCACAGTATACTGGCATATATGAGTAATAACTTAGACATGACAGAAAATCATGAAGTTTACAGTACAGTATTTGCCATCCTTTACAATAATATGAAATACTGGTCACAAGAAAACTAACCACTATATCGTAGTTGCCAGTATGGTAATTTTGCCGAGAGACTACGCCGTGTCCTCCCATATACTTGTCTACAAGATTCATCAAAGCTGATGATGGCTGACTGCTGCTTTTAGCCTGTCCCTCAGAATGCTTTTGCAACCATTGCCCAACATCATGTTTTCTGTTATTATAGGAGTATGTCAATCCACTGCAGACTTGATCTCTATTTTCAGCTTTAATACTTCCAATTACAGGACTTCCAGTCACAGGACTACCAGTTACATAATTGGTGTGCAACTCATTCAACGAAACTCCTTTCAATAGTTGACTTTGAAGCTCCCTCAAGGCAGCATCATAATCACACTGTACCAAAGTAGCAAAGTAACTAAATCAAAAGGATTGAAGCTTCTTTACGAAGCTATGAGATTCCAATTTATTCCTTTGTCCACTGTAGAGTAGATTGCCTGAACTTTTTATCCATCATAAAAGGGCACATATGCAACATAGTAAGGACACATCCTTTTAGATTAAGAAAAAAAAAAAGGTATAATACCACTGGCAAAATTATACCAACTTGTATCCTGTCTAAACTATTGCAATGTGATACAGATTCACGTATATGATATAGGAAAGTTTCAATCCTAGCATGTTATTGCTAATGATTAAGGAAGCAGTGCCAAATACTAAATCTATAAAAAGACTAACTAGATAACTTTGTACTCGATGAAAATTAACAGATGTAATGGATGAGGACAAGAAGTATAACAGGCGCATGCTACACTTGAAAATATAAGCAATACCTTCTGCTGTTCTGGTGAGCTTGCTGGCCTGCCTTTGCTTTCCCAGATTAAATATGCCTTTCTTTCTATCAGTTCCTTGGGTATGGGGGGGCAAAGTGTATTTGCATCATGCTCAGGTATCTCTATCCTGAAGTTTCCATTGTTTAATTTCAACCTAGAGCACAAGGGCATTAAGTTTGTTAAAATTGAAGGATTGAAAGTGTCAAATGCAGTGACTATGAAAGTCTGAGAAAAAAACCATCGATCTCGACTGCCATCTTTCAATACAAACTCAATAGCATGTATTCTGGGATCCCTCAACTCAACAGTGATCACATATAAATCTCCACTCTGCAATTTAGACATCAAAATGATCAAGCTCAAGCCACTTGTAGACTTGGAGCTAGAACAAAAATATTTCAATAAAACTATAAAATAGAAACTGAAAAAGAAAAAAAAAAGGTATACCTTCGTGAATGGTGTCTGCAGTGCACCTTGCTTAAGAGTATTTGTTCCTGGCGAATGATCACTAGGGACAAACCAGTTCCTGTAGGAAAATACAAATCATAACTTTGGGTCTGCAAGCTGAAAGAATTTTCTAAGAAGAAATACGTGTATACTGAAAAACATAGCAGTCGTAGATTTACGTATTTCCATGATAAACACAGCCCCAGTGAAGAACCCATGTGTTTGTACAGTTCTTAAGTTGAAATTCAACTCTCACGTTGCGGCCTTTTGAAGATCCAGACACGTTAATCTATATCATGGTACCAAACAACGAATATTAATTCATCCGTCCAAAACATTCATACTTCTTAATTAGGAAGTAAAAGGAAGCAACTACCTGAAGTTTTATCCTATCAACAAGCTCAAAATGATGAACTCTGGGAACCTGTGCACCACTGGATTTTGAGGATGCCATATTAGTTGCTACTGTAACACCATGACCTGCTTGGGTTTTAAAAAGCAGAAACAGCAGGAGAAACCATTCTATTTATAAGTATCAAGCATCTAATCAAGATATCTCAGAACCTAATCAATTATGATTTACCATTGCTTCCCATAACATAAAAGAAATCAACCTGCCAATGCAATAAAAGTTCCTATCAAAAGCAAAGAATCCGAAAATGGCCACTTACACGGAATCATACCCCACCCGACACATAAGGATTCAATTTAATAGAGCATGAGGAACAATCCCAGACTAACTCTTTTCTAAGTCCTCTCCTCTCTTAAAGGTCTGAATCATAATTCAACAAAATAGCAATCCTCTTTTCTCTCCTAATGGAAAGATATAATAGTGACGCTCATAAGTAAATCAACCAAAATAGTACTTTGTTTAAATTATAGTTCCAGCTTGAGTAGCTCTATCTAAGACCCTGTTCTCTGTTTGGCAGCTAAGAAAAAGCATTGTAAAACTGTGAATTTCAAAACACCCATCGTGTTTTATCTGAAAAAAACAAAATAAGATAACACAAAATAAAACCCAATTTAAAATTTACGAGGCGAGAACTTTATTTTCAACTAATTTCAGATAATAAAAAAAAAAATTTAAAAAAAACAAGATTAGAGAGAAAGGGTTAGAAGCTAGGGTTTCTTACTGGAATTTCAAAATGAGGGGAAAGAGATGGGAAGGAATCAGATGCTGGATGAGTCGAGAGTGGTGTGATTGATTTTACAGAAGCCACAGTTGGCGATTATGAAAGCGAAGATAGTGACAAAGACATGGCTTGAGCAGCACAGATGTCGATTCCCACTAAGAAAAGGAGGCGATTCTGAGATCACCATTGACGATAGACCGAGAGTTGGCATCAGCATCAGCAGCAGTAGCAGTTGCTTCAGCTGAAATGAACCAACGGTCGTATACGCAGGACGCGGTAAAAAGATGGAGTGCAAGTGCGGCCATTAAGACTATTTTTTTCTCAAAAAAAAAAAAAAAAAAAAAAAAAAAAAAAAAAAAAAAAAAAACAAAAAAGACATCAG
>JAYMTH010000981.1:0-16825 GCA_036897465.1 Pelargonium australe | reverse complement strand
CTAAATGAACGCTTCCTTACGCCTACTTCTTCTTCTTATTTCTACTTCTACCACAATCCCAAAACAACTTAAAGCAAGTAAGCTGTCGCTCTTCCAAAGTATAAGCACCTGGAAATGTGTGTAAATGGCCGGAATATCTATCCATATTTCTGGCCCCGGAAAATTTGGAACTCCAACCTCTATTTCTCTCGTACTTGGAGAAGCTCGGATCTTTGCATTCCCATATCATTCCTTCTATTTCCTGCAATGCAAATGTGCATAATTTGTAAATAAAATAACAAACAAGTGTAATCTGATTGCGACATAACATGAATCTTCTTGTTACTGAACAGAAACTCTAAATGTTACCGTTAGTTTTATGGGGTAATTACCTCAAACATGCATGATGTCCAAAAACATGTTACTTTTTTTTTTTTTTTTTTTTTTTTTTATTTTTAAAAAGAGAATTTTTATTCTTATTTTTTTTTTATATATATCAGCAACGAGACATTATATTCTTACTCTTCAATTTCTCTTCAAATTTTGAATGTAAATATGATTTTAAGACGACAATGAATAGCGCATACAAAACAATATGAAGTAACAACATACGAGACATACATGTTATGAGAATCGAAAAATTATAGTGATGTTTTAGGAACGACACAGCTGGATTAAATTTTTTACTTCGATAATGTAAAATATAATGAAACCGCGTACCGTTGGGAATTTGCTGTCGTAAGGTGAGAGAACATTTAGAAAGCGCGGCTGCCACATCTCGAGCACTCGATCAAGCAAATCTTCCATGCTAGTCGATGGTTTGAATACTATGATGTCCAGATATTTGTAGCAAGGAAGCAATATTTCAGTAAAATCTTCGTGAATGAAGCAACTCTGTAAAGATCACACCATTGTTTAATTTACATACATGCAATAACTTAAAGTAGCGAATTTGTATTTAAGTTTTCGTAATCGAGAATAAAATCATTCTAATTATAATCGAGAAGTTCTAATCCAAACATTCGATTACTGTTACTGAACATAAATTCTAATGCAAACGCTATGTTATGCATCTTCATATTTAAAATCAAACAAAATCGTACCTTTTGTTTCTCTAGAGAGTGAGTGGCCAGTTTTAAACCTCCCGAAGAATTGAACTTTTTGAGAAATTCTCTTACTTTATCGAACCAACTCGTGTCATTTTCTTGTACTTGTTCCATCAAGTGAATAGAAAGCCTTGCTTCTTCCAAACTAAAAGGATTCAAAGAAAACGGCATATTATCACCTTTAAACTCAAAATAAACAAGATTTGGAGTATCAATATCGGCACTAACGAGGCTTGTGCAGTCTCTCAGTACGAGTTTTTTCAGATACACGCTAGAGATCATGATATTTTTCAAGAGGTTGCAATTGCTGATCTCCAATTTCTCTAGAAACTGAAAGTTGGAAAAATAATTCTGAAATGAAGTCTCTGTCATCCAGGGATCCTGTAATGACAACACTTTCAGAGAATTAATAGCGGTCAAGTTGATCTTGTGGGGCTCGGATTTTTTCCCGAAAACCAAAATGTACGAAGATTTTTAGAATCAACTACTATATTTTTCAGCCCGGGACACTGATAGATCTCAACCCTATCGAGTTTATGGCTCGAAACTTGCAAGATTCGCAACCCGTAGCACTTTATGAATCTCATATCCTCTATTAGAGGGCAAGAAACCATGAGGCTCTCGATTTTCTGTTCGCTAATGTGGAGTTTTCTGAGGCACAGCCTTTTTAGATTCGGAAGTTGTATATTAGCTTTCCACTTACAGGAATGTAACCTTAACGCAGTGATCGATGCTGATGCTAAGACGATTTGGGGCAAGCTATAATGCCATTTTTCTCCAACTGAGATGCGAAGATCCAGCTCGATCGGGGACATTATTTTGAACCGCGAGGCCTATCCACTTGTTCATACGAGAGGTGAGCTCTGAATCGTAGGAGGATATGCGTAGAGCTAATTTCTGTATGCAAGATCTTTGGTTGAAGTGGGCTTGGATGGATTGCTCAACAAAATCCATAAACAGAGTCCTTTCGTTTCCTCGAAGATTTCCCCGAGCTTTTTTCCTCAGCACGTATTTGTGAAACTTGCGCTCATCAAATTCTAAGCCCGAATAAGAAAGCCACAGGCTTTTCCACGTCTTGGACAAGATGCTTGTACGAGCTGCCACTTTTGTAGAACAGAGACTAAGAATGTTGTGGATGATAGGTTCGGGAAGCCGTTCAGTGTGATCCACGAAATCAACTGTTTCATCTACAACTTCTACATTCTTTTTACTTTTCTTTCGTTTTCTTGTAACACTCTCACCAACGACACGAACATCTTTCCTCTTTCGCTTCCCCGAGCTCCGATCCATAGAATAACAAGACAGACACTGCAATACAATTATACAAACTATCACGACAGTCTCGTGAATCTTTCAACAACTTGTACAAATAAACGAGACAGACACTACTCTACAATCAAGACAATATTATGAAAAGCACGAGAAAAGAACCTTCTAATTCTATACACAATTAAAACCCGGATAATTTGCTTTCAGATAGAGAATCCAATGGCAATGACCACTCTCTCAACTAAACTTATTCCCAACAATATTAGAGTGTTGGTTTTGGACTCAATTTAGTAACTTTGGTTATTATGTATATATAAACATAAAACATGAAGTAGAGCCGGCAATTCACGTCTTAGCACATAACACGAAACAACATAACAGTGTTTATTGAGCTTACTAAATTTGCAATTCTGTCGTGTTCGTGTTAGAGTGTGTCGTGTCAAATATGTTGATTTGAACAAAGACATGTATCAATTGTCGACTTTAACTTCAATATCTATAAGAAGCCACTAGAGGTTGTATCAAATTTGGCTAAAAACAGAGAATCAAAATAAAAACTTAAAACATTGTCTGACAATAAAGCACTGCAATCGAACCCAACACTACAAAATTGAGATCGCAGATTCAACATTGTTCTGAAAATTAATTTTTTTTATATAAAAGCAAAATCACAGTAACAGTTACAGAGTAATGAATCGACGATATACGTTAACAAATATACGATGTCACCGTACGATTTTCGAGGATCGGGAGCGAGCTACGGAAAACAGTACGGCACAGAATTTTTAGTTTTCTAGATTTTCTGAGGGTTTGTTTGAACGATGTTGCTGTTTTTATTTAGGTGCGAGAGAGCGAGGTAGAGGTTATTTTTGGGCGGTTAATGATGCGATTTGGCGGCTGGTACAGTTTGGGCTTTTCAAAAAGGCCCACATGTGACTGAATTATCGCACGTGCGGATTGTGTGGTCCGACAGAGACAGCATAGTAGTAGCAAAACTCAACTCAGCCACCTCTCTATCATGTCTCCGCATTTTTGTCGGATTCTCCAACCACTCCCATTAGGCCATTACTCTATTCCTCAATTTTTTCTTCTCATTAAATAAAAAAACATCTTCACTTTCTCTGTAAGTCTGTAACCCTCCTCGATCTCCACCTCGATCTCCAGTTTCCATATCACTCACTTCTCTAAAGTTCTCTTCTTTTCATGGATTTTTCCAAGTGGGTCTCTCTGGTTTTGTTTCTAAGTCTGTTCATCAGTTGCAGACTTTGCGTTTCAGATTCTTCTTTGAGCTCAAATGGGTTCTCAGAAATCCCCAAAAAGTTTCTTGCTTTGGCCAAGGAATCTGAGCTGGTTGAGTGGATGGTGGGTGTTAGGAGGAAGATACATGAGAACCCAGAATTGGGTTATGAGGAATTTGAGACCAGCAAGCTGATCAGATCAGAACTAGATCAGATGGGTGTGTCTTATAAATACCCATATGCTGTTACTGGTGTTGTTGGTTATATAGGAACTGGAGGGCCTCCTTTTGTGGCTCTTAGAGCAGATATGGATGCTCTTGCTATGCAGGTTAGGTTTGGTTGAATTTTGATTGGAATTAAAGTTCTCGTTTTTATTTGGGTTGTGTCATGCAGGTCAACTTATGTGAAAATTGGGTAGTTTGTTTGATTTGATGTGTGATGGTAGTATGTGATGTCTTTAGTAGATTAATTATCAGGTTGCTGATTCTAATTCCTATTGAATAAAAGTATGGTATCTTTTTAGTGATTGATGAACTGTACTGATAAGATATTTGTTTGTGGGAAATGGTGGATTGGGATTTTGTTAGGGTTTTGCTTTGGTGTTTGATATTTATCTAAGATTAGCTATCAGATTTTTGGTTCCAATTCTTATCATTGCGGTGGCAATTGATCGTAAAAAGAAGTGTGTATAATATGGTGTTTTTAGTGATTGCTGAACAGTTCTGATGAGATTTTTCTGTATAGGAAATGGTGGAGTGGGAGCACAAGAGTAAGATTCCTGAGAAGATGCATGCTTGTGGGCATGATGCCCATGTTGCAATGCTTCTCGGCGCGGCGAAGATCCTTCAAGATCATAAACAAGAATTGAAAGTATGTTTCTTAATTCTAAACGATTTCTCATCCTTTTTGGACTAATTGATACTTCCCTTGTCCCGAAATGAGTGTATGGTTTCTCTATAAAAAATTATCCCAAAATAAGTGTCTTCTTTTTGAAGAAGTTAGCTATAGATATATTATCAATAATATCTCTATAATAAGTTAGTTAGAACCTTTCGAGTTTGTTACAACAAAATGCACATGCCCGACACTAGATAGTTGAGGACTTCAACGATGGACATTAGACAATTTGTTTTCCACATAAATCTAGACACCATGAGTTGAGAGCTAAGGAAGTGTTCTCCATATAAAAAATTCTCTCTCAATAACCATAAGGTCGCTAGTTCTAATCCCTTAACTACAGTGGTAGCGTTGACCATAAAACAAATTGTCTATATGCTATGTATCTTTCAAAAGCAATATAAGAGTTTGTCAGGTGACCACTAAAATCTCCATACTAAAAAATAAGAAATTTGGTTATGTTTTAGTTGGTCTTATAATATGACAGAAATTAGAAACCATAGCTACAATTGCCAGTTCTAAATGATTGATTTGATGTATGAAATTCATTTCAACATGTTTCAAATTTTTGAATTTTTTTCAGACTCTTGAGCTTCACTAATATTTTCCAATTTTCCCATTTTAAAAGGGAACGGTAGTTCTTGTTTTCCAGCCAGCGGAGGAAGGGGGTGGAGGTGCGAAGAAAATAATTGATGCTGGAGTGTTAGAGAATGTTGATGCGATTTTTGGTTTACATGTGGCACCTGCATTACCTTTAGGTGTAGTCGCGTCTAGATCTGGCCCCATGCTGGCCGGGAGTGGCTTTTTTGAAGCGGTAGTAAGTGGAAGAGGAGGCCATGCCGCTATTCCTCAACACTCAATAGACCCAGTACTGGCAGCCTCTAATGTTATTGTTAGCTTGCAACATCTTGTTTCTCGGGAAGCTGATCCTTTGGATTCTCAGGTACATCTCAACTTTACGTATCTTGTTATTTTCATCTCTATGTTCCATTTTCGTGTTGTCGCTGTCTCATTATCAGTAAATGAAAAAAAAGATGCTAGTTTGGAACCCTATATATGAAATTATGTATGAATCTTGAACTGTAACCTATCTAATATCTATGGATGTTACATAAGCCAAATCGGTGTAAACTTGTGTTGTTTTGGTTTTTGATGAATTGGTTGTTGATTTTTTCCTTTCATATAAACCTACATAAAGTTTCGGTCGCATTTTGTTTTCTTGAAAGCTGAAAGCCAGTTCATTAACTTGTCCTGATTTCGCAATTGATGAAGGCATGGGTTAATTTTTGAGCAATTTTGTACCGTGTTCAATTTTCTTGTGGAGACTTGTTATTCTTAATTAAAGATACTAGACATTTGCCCTTTTTATTTGCTCGTAAAGTTTGGCTTGTTAAGTCCAAGATACCCTTATTTGCATCCGACATTCCTCTGAATCTGCCCAACACAACTGTTACCTGTGCAGGTAGTTACTGTTGCAAAGTTCCAAGGAGGCGGTGCATTCAACGTTATACCAGATTCTGTAACAATTGGTGGCACCTTCCGAGCCTTTTCAAAGGATAGCTTGAAACAACTAAGGCAACGAATCAAAGAGGTATAGCAATTGGATCATAAAATATACAATATGGTTTTCGGATTTTCACCATGTCAGTCTGTGTTAATTTCTTGGAAGAAGAGAGCAATTAGTTTACATTGATAACAGGTTATCATGGGGCAAGCTGCAGTGCAGAGATGCAATGCAACTGTCAATTTTTTGGAAGAAGAGAGACCATTGTTCCCACCAACTGTAAACAGTGACAACTTGCACGGGTACTTCCAAAAAGTTGCAGCTGATATGCTCGGGAGCGATAACATTAAGGACATGCAGCCTCTAATGGGAGCTGAGGACTTCTCATTTTACCAAGAAGCCTTTCCCGGGTACTTTTTCTTCATAGGAATGAGCAATGACTCGCTCGGACCACTCGCATCTCCACATTCCCCATACTTCACTGTCAACGAAGATGTGTTACCTTATGGCGCTGCACTTCACGCATCATTAGCTACAAGGTACCTTCTTGAATACCAAACGAGCGCGCCTTTATCAGAAGGAAATACTCACGATGAATTGTAAGGTACACCTCTTGGTTTTGTTAACATTTATCAGACTCCACATTGGCATAAATGTAGTCAAGTTTTCATGGAGTGTCTTCTTGGCAATGTACTGTTTTTTGCTGTAAATATGAATTAATATTCAGGTTGAACTTATGTGTTGATAAAAAAATTACAGTTTCATCTATAATTCAACATTGTAGATCTCTTCCTTTCGCATTTTTCGAGTTTTGGCGCTTAAAGTAAACTTTAAATTCTTGCAAGAACATGCATAAGGAAAAGTAAACATGTAGCACGATGTTCCAAACCTCCAAACCACCCCACACCCAACCAAAGATCAGCACCGCACCACCTCGTTACACTAAAAAAGATAAGCATTTCATTATCTGTTTTAGACACAGTGAAACTATCCCACATCGACCAATTGTGAGATATATAGTAACTTTATATATGATTTTTTGTTACCGTTCGAAGCAACACACGTGGGGTGTGGGGTCGGGAAGCACGTGAGCCTGTTCATCTCTGCTAACCTATATGCCAGTCAACGGCTGCTTGGTTATCCAAGGTTTGGGGTCTTTAAACCGAAGTTTCTCTCCGTTAGGCAAAACCAAGAAACTTCGACTTTTAAAATGTTCAAAAAGCATCATAGGGTACCATATATCGAAGAATTAATTAATAAAAAGTACGAGAAGAATTAATTAATGACATTTATTGCTCTCATCACAAAAACTTCCCTACAATGCCAACATCAACTTCTCATTTCTTCTATACATCAATCAAAATGCGTGTCTCAAAAATCCCTAATAAACTAAGAAAAAAAGAAAGGGTTAGCGCAAAACTAGATTTGCATACTCAAGTTAGCATAGTTTCGCCAGAAACACTAAATCCCCAAGGCATTGGATGCAAGTCCTAAAAGAGGATCCAAGGCACTAGGAGCAAACTTTCTTGCAAAAAGAAAACAAGGAGAAGATGGCTTGTCATTATAAGTGCAAGAGTTGTCTTCAAGAATCCTTCTGAAGAACTCCTCCTTGATATCCTCTTTCCCGAACGTAGCTGGATGCGCGCCTCCCCGTGACCAATCCACCCAATGAAGGCTTCGATTCGCCAACAGATTCGGAGACTGAAGGGTCAACATTGTCTGAAAGTAATGCTCGTCCACATAACACCCAGGTCTACAGAATTTTTCGAACTTGGGGTAGTAGATGATGTCTCTGACTATGTCAAGTGCGAGTTTTCGGTTAACTTCAAACCACTGAGGACCTTTGCGCCAGTTGGTCAAGTTTACTTCAGGAGTCATGTTTTCATGGTATCTTCCTCTTCCATAGGGCCCTATCTCATCGAATGATCCTATGAAGCTGTAATGGGATCCAGAGATGTAGCGATAGACAGTGGTAAAGTTTTGCAAGGGAATGCAAGCCTCGGACAGGAGGATGAACCATTCGTTGGAGATGTCGAGCAATGCATTTGCTAATAGCCTTCTCTCTGCATCGCACATGCTCATCATGCCCCATTCAGCGACCTGCACTAGAGACATCATGTGCAGAAGAGACATAGTTGAGTTTAAAACATGTCCAAGACATAACCTGTATATGCACAAGTCTATTCAAGATCTTAGATAAACTATCAAGCATTGGCAATGTCAACAAATATTTCCATTTATATATATGATAGAACCAACTATTGTTTCCAAAAAGAGATGTTTATAGTAGTTTTTGCAATTTAGGTAGCGTTTGAGTTAGTTATTGTTCAATGATGAGAATCAAGAACCAAAAATGAAGATTTTCTGATAATGAGAACAAATATAATCCTTATTCACATTGCAAAAGTTTTGATTCACACTTTGAACTAAAAGCTTATATGAGTACATGTACCCTTAATCTCTCATTGACCTCAAACGTAGACAAGAAACTCTTTTCCTCAGCCCATTCCTCAGATGCTAAAAATAGTAGGGCTAAAACAAGGCAGCGTAGTGCACGAGACTCCCATCATTGTGAAGTCGGTGTAGATATACCATAAAGCTTTCTTTACCAATTCTCATCCATGATGTACAGTCTTACACCTACTCTGTAGAGAAGTTGTTTACAAGACTCGAACCTAGCTATACCTCAAGGTCACCGGGTAGTAACGCTACAGGAATAAGAGTCATATATAATTCATATACATGCAATGCAAATCCAACGCGCGCGAACAAATAATAGACAGAATGAATAGCATCGAGATATCAACAAATTGCTACTCATAACTGCAAACACATTGCCATATATAACAAGAACATGCCAATACCTGGCTAGGGATTTGCCTCTTGTAGAACACTGATGAAGATGTAAACTCAGGAGCATATGAAGGCGTAGAGTGAACGTAAATGGAATAAAACTCCTCATGATCCTTGAAAAACCTCTCCCAAAGTGGTGCCAATGGCAATGGACCCTTTGTCAAGAACATGAAAGCGATCTTCGGGACCCTCCCGAAAGGATAATAAGGTATTTGTGGAGCAAATGAAGCTCTCCAGAGCAACTGCGAGTCGTTCATGGAGTGCAAGAGGTTCACAGGAGGCTTGACCCATCTCTCTATACTGATAGGCTCTTCAAAGCAAGGCCTGATTGTGGAAGGTGCTACATGGGCTATATCTTTGATCCCAAAGTACCTTACCATATACAAGCTAACAATTGATAACCCAAGACCCAAAATCAAGAACATGACAAAAATCTGAAGAAGCCTCAGTGACAAAACCCTAGGTGGGTTGCTTCTATATATAGTGGAAGAAGGGTCCTTGCCCTCCTCCATTGCAACCACCATCTTGGATTGCATCTTGAAAGGACAAAATTTTACCTATCAAGATCCCAACTTTTGTTCACAATCTTGTTGGATTCAAGTTTATGGGTGTTGGGTTCTTGGGATTGGAGAATCTGAGGAAGCCCTCATTGTATGATCAGAATCTCATTTCATAAAAAGAGGGCCACATAAAACTCTATTAGGAAAGTAGTTGTTTTTACCAAATGGGTATTTTCTTAAACAAGGAAATTTAATAAATTTGCAAGCAATCAGGAGCTTTTGACTCTATGAAGATTCAAAATATGGAAACAGCTTATGGGTTGTCTTGTATATTTTGTATGTATGTGTTTATGATGATTGGGAGCTATGGAAAAACAAAAAATCATTGGATCAAACCTGTGATGATGATGAAGATGAAGATGATGATGACGATGGGATTCGCTTGAAATTGACACCAAAACTGTGTTCTTTTTGAGGAAAATTACGAGTAATGGAGAGAGCTTGGGAGAGAGAAGGTGACAAGTGACAACAATAACTACAAGAAGCAACATAGGAACTTATGATGTGGGTTTTGTCTGTTCCGAAATTTTAGGTCCTTAAAGACTTGAACGAGTCATTGGGCTTTTGTGTCCAATGCAAAATCTTTGTTTTAATATTATACAAACAGAGTCATGTATTTTTGATCAATCCAAGAACATTCCAATTTTTTATTCCCAACACAATTTGGGCAGTAATTGTAGATCCTGTATCGAGATGTGGAAGCAATCTGAGAAAGGGTTGCTCAAGATACATTGTGCTCAAACTCGATAAGAAGAATTTTGCAATTTTACAGCCTCTACAGTCCTTTTCGACTCAAATCTCAACACGAGTTAGCTCTCGTAAACTCATTTTATATGAGGTCTCTAAGTTCAAGTATCAAAGATACAATTGCGCTCAAACTCGATAAAACTGAGTTATAGTAATAAGAAAAAGAAGTTGCTCTCACTTAACATGAAGTTCCAAGTTATGGTATAGAAAAATACAGTTGTATTCAAACATTATTAAGAGAACTTCACAATTTTGATGCCTTAACAATCCTTCCTGAGTTCAAATGTAATTAAGAGAATGGTAAGACCACATCACTAATCTTAAGTAGGTACATCTCCAACTGACTACTCTAAGTCTCTAAGTTCATTTGAACTTGCTTATCCATAGTTGGCAATATTCAAGTACAAGATTAGTATTTATTTTTAGATCATCCAAGGCCAATAACCAGACAATTCAGGCCATTTCTGTGATGATTAAGTTTCTCAAGTATATTAAGTGCATATCTTCCAAATAGATTATGAATTGACATATCAAAATGTAGAAAGAATCATATAGCAAAGTTAATTTTCATTACACATAATTGTAGCATGTGCTTCAATTCAAAACAAGGTAATGATCCATCATATAAAAGCAAGAAAGAAAATAAATGGAACTAAACTACTCCCAGGAAACACAAGACAACCATCTACACTATCAAAATTCCTCAGATCTCATTTCTTGGTTCTCTGCTCGTGAATTACTTCTCTGACGAGTTAGGTCCTCGCTTCTTGCCAAAACCAACGACTGTAAATCAAATATACACAATCATTAGAAATGAAAGGAAGCCTAGAAAGAATGCAATGAACCAACTAAGAAAAAAAACTTATTGTAAAGACAATTACAAAAGCCCGGCACCAAAGAAAGATATATTACGCAACACACTTGGATTGGAGGGCTGATGAAATTGAAAATATATAAAGCACTTGGCTTTCTTTTCAAGTAAGATTATCCTTAAAGGATGCACACATGAAGTTACACAATTCATATCATTCCAAAATCTCAACTTTCAGGATAATTGAATACTGTAGACACAAATCAGAGCTATACAATACACGGTGCAGCAAACAAGGCATAGATGACCATGCCAATGAAAACAACTTTGTCGATTAATCATTAATGCAAACACATTCCATCTTATATCCAGATAGCCATCATGACTATCTTAAAAGTCTACTGCAGCAACCCAACAATAAATTTTTTTCTTCTTCAGAAAGCACTGAATTTGTGAACTAATGTGCTTTGCAAACAAAACTACAGCATAACTAGTGCCTATCAAATAACACTGCTAGTTAAAGCATTTGGGCATGTAGAATTTCAGGTGCTGAAGCTCAAATATAGCATGGAACAAAGCCGTATTTTTTTGCGGGAAAAAAACACTCAATTTGTGTGCATTGCAAACAAAGCTACATCAGAACTAGTTTCTATCAAATAACACTACCATTTGAAGCATTTGGGCATGGAACAAAACAATGAACATACTTTTATTGCTTAACAAGCAAATCAGAGATCAAAATGAACCAACTTATGAGATACCATATCACCAGTTAGCTCTAACAGTCTAAAAGCATACCGGCGGTGACGAAGCGGCGATTGTACTGCATGCGCTTGTGGGCGCGTCCTCTGGGCTTCTTCTTCTTGTCTTGCTTGGCGACCTTTGGGGTCTGACCTCTCACCTTCCCTGCACGCGCAAGCGAACCGTGCACCTTACCTGCACAATGGTCACAGACTCACTGTTAAATCTAAAAAAAGGTGCAATTTTTATTGTCAAATCTAAAAAACAGTGCAATTTTTATGAGATAGAGGTCCGAAGATTTACCCATGGCGGTTGTTTGAACTGGTTCTTCTTCTTCTTCTTCTTCTTCTTGTTCCTCTCGATCTCTCTGGTTCTTCAGTCGGTGGCTCGCAGCTTGTGAGGATTAGGGTTTGGTTCGAGGATGTATTTATCAGTGGGCGGATCTGGAGATCGACGGCTCAGAATGGATTCAGATTCGGGAGTTGTGCTTTAATACGGTACCGTTTAAGCTCTTGGGCTTTTGATGAGTGATCATGAATATGTGTTAAATATGTAATAAATTTAGTTTGAGAGACTGATTCAACTTAGTTTTTGTCTATATGGAATAGAAAATGTGCATGCCACTATTGAATATGCATTCTCAGTTCTCTCGTTGACAAGCTTTTTTGGTGTTGTTCTTCAAGTATATTCACAACTGTAGAAGTATAGAACATTTTTATAGAACATGAACATGAATTTTCACTTGTTACATCTTTACTAGATACAAGTATTCAAATGTCACAACAGTACTAATCAAACTGTTTCCAATCTTCTTGTATAAACTGAAAAATGCGAGCTGCTGATTCAGTAGCTGACCTAGGATTGTGAGGAACAACCTTAATCACTCTCCCCTTAGGCTGAGGTGGTTCACTTGCATTCAGATCAGATGCCATGGGAAAAAGAGGCAATGCTTCTCCATTGACCCTCAAAGAAGGACTACTCGCTGTGCTTCCCTGCAACTCGCTCTCCTTTGTGGCTTGCTGCTTTCCAATTGCTCTGCTCATTTGTGACAGCTGATTTTCATGCTCAAGAGCTGAACCAGACACAGATGGGTTCATGAGAGGCGTGAAGTAGGCGTGAGAACCATAGTCTGTAGTGTTCAACAAGTCTCCATTTCTTGGGGATTCATAGTTGCCGAAAAATGGTGCCATGAGACCTGCAACATTTGGAGGGTCAGCGCTGGTGAAGGGCTTGTAGACGAATCCTTCAGAAGGGGACATTACAGGAACTAGCCATTGGTTTGCTGGTGGGGGGTGGAAAAACCATGGAGATGGCTTGTTAGCATTGATATTGGAAGTAACTGGTGGGGGCGGGGGAAGTTGGCTTCCTGAGAAAGGCCTGTAGCTTGGCTTCTGAGGAAGAGCAAGTGTTGAGAATGCACTTTCGCTTCCAAATTTAGTTTCGGGATTTGGAGTCTCAGAACCATTTATTGGCTTGGGTGCAGACTCAGATGACAACTTCTTTGCTAAAGATCCTCCTTTCAAGTGATCTTCAAGAAGGAAGTTCGGTGATCCAGCGATCAATCTTTGAACCTGTTTCATTGTTGAGGCATAATGTGATCACCTTTGTCGTAAGAGAAACCAAGTCTCTTTATAGAAAAGAGGAGCAAATTGAAGAATAAGCTTCATGACCTTACCTTTACAAGTCTGTGCAACTCAAATACTTGCACTGCGAAAACTCTTTGTTGGCTGAAAAATGTTACGTTTAAATCAGATCAATTGCTATATTACATTTAATCAAGAAAGGAGCACCAAACAATGGAAATAAAAGAGAAAGATCCTTTAAGGAACCCGAGTTGAGGTTATTAGTATTGCATAATGATTCAAAACGGACACAATGTTTATGACACATTTGGAAGAAGAAAAGGAAATGTGAAACTTCATGTTTAATAATTCCAAAAATTTCATGTTTATTGTTGCCTAATGCATCTACCACTTGAGAGGTTTCCAGTAGAAACATTAAAACCATTAGGGTCTCTAATTATCATACAACAGACTCTGTGATTTGGATGCACATAAGTTGCTAGAAACAGAAACATCATGATAGGAAATGTGAAACTTACGTGACAATAGCTCTTCTAGCTTTCCAAAAATGCTTATCTCCTAACACTCCCACAACATCATCAGGGGATATATCCAGAACAGAATCAGAGTCCACCATCGAAGAATCTGAGATATCGTTATCTTTCTTAGGCTCTCCTGCTTTCACAGATCCATATTCCTCATCTTCACAGTACTCCCTACCATTTGCAAGCCTCTTAGGACCATTGGTACCTCCAACTGATGGCCTTGACCAAGTGTCACTCACAACATTTGGAGCATTTTCTCGAACCATACCTTTCATCGAATCCTTCAAAAGGGTCGGTTTATCCCTCAGATTTAAACACTCTTGGAATAAACGTGCATCAGTTCCATGTCGTTTGTTTATAGCATCCAGTAAGCTTATGTGTTTCTGTTCTAACGAAGCATGTGGCCGCTTTACCCCAGAAGTCTTATCTTTGGTTGAAAGACATGGAGATGAATCCACCAAAATCTTATCTCTCATTGACACGATGGAAACAGACCTTTCAAGTGAGTCCTGTCTTGTACACACTTTAGGATTCGCTCCAGTTTGGTTTGTCCCATGTTGTCTTGATTTTGGATCAGCAGCTTGAAGTTGCCATGAAGAGCTCATGTGGAAAAGAGGAAATGGTTGCTCCTGATCTTTACTTTGCTGGGTATTGGAACAAGGTGAAGCTACTATACCTATAGGTGCAAAGGTTGGAACAACAACAACATCCTCGCCTCCATGCTTCTTAATGGAATAAAATTTTGGTGGTTGAAATGAATGCAATTTTGCAATTGATGTGGTATTTGAACTTGGATATTCTGTTGGTTTAGTGAACTCGAGACTTGCACTGAAATTAGCACCAGTGGATGAATAAGAATGATGGTTCTCTGATGATTGATGAACTGTGTGGGAGTTGCAGAATGGGATAAATGGACTCCTTTCAAGACCACCGCCCTGCAAAACAGAACAAAGTAGCACATAACTAAGATGTTAACCAACGAGAAGATACGTATAGAACAGTAAGATTATTGCCTTGTGATCTTGAGGTCACAATTTCAAGTAAGGAAAAAACAACCTCTATGACGAGTCACTAGTAAGAGTCTTGAAACCACATATATATATTATAGAATCCATATTGGTACACGGAATTGAAACTTCCTAAATATGTTATGGTTGCTGCCATGTGACCTTGAGATCACGGGTTCAAGCAAGGGGAACAATCTCTCTTAGGGAACGATTGCACACAAAAATGATCATCCCTAGACTACACAATGATGAGAGTATCGTGCACCGGAACGTCATTTGATGAAACAACATAGAGGCATAGGTTTCATAGAATCCATATTTGTACAAGAAACTGATACTTCCTAAATATGTTATCCAAGAAACTCAAATAACCAATTAATAATATCCAAAACCACTCAAATCCCAGCAATATTTTGCAAGTGGATTCATTGAAACCAAATAGCAAGATCATTAAAAGTGACACCTAAAAAACATCATTCTTGATCGGCAGAATCATGTGATGCAACATATAATATCAAATCAATTTTTCCTAACAAGAGAGCATGTGAATCCAAATTATGCTAATTGTGCATGTGAATGTGGATGTGAATGCCTAACTAATAGGGTCTTGAACTCACATGGGTTGAAGATGATGTTAAAGGAACCAAAGTGACACCATTGCTGGCCGAAAGAGGCAACATGGAAGCTGATCCCCGTTGCGAAGGAACGCTAAGCTGTTCCATTTTGTTCCTAGGAGGAGCTCTTGGTCCTCCCTTCTCTGTATCATTCACATGAAGCCTTGGAAACATGGGACTTATCACCTTATCCTCATCTTTTCCACCTCTCATACTCCTAATTTAGCCTCTTATCACCAAAATCTCCACTCACATAAACTAAATTTTCAGCAAGATCTCAATCCCATCACACACAAAAAACTGAATGCCACAATAAATAAATAAAAAAAACAGATCCTCATTGAGGACTATTATCAAACACCTAGAGAGCACATCCATTCATTAGTCTAAAACCACATATTTGCAAGTGTCACTCCAAACCCACCTCACAAATTCAATGTCCAAGCTCAAAACTCAAAACCCATAATTGAAAACTAATATCATCATCAACAACGGATCAAATTGCTTTGTAAAAAACACAACTTTACATCACAACCAACCCAGAAACCAAGTACCCACCAGAAAAAATCCAAACTTTTCATTCCAAAATGGAGAAAAACGACAAATATTTGCAAATAATTGCGATTCTGCCGAGAAAAGATCGTTTCCTAGAAATCACAAAAGCAAGAGGATCTCTCATCTGAAAGACACGAGAAGAACAAAAACCAATAGAATGTGTCTGTGGCCTGTGGGGGGTTGTGGGACCAAATGGATAGAATTAGAATCCACTTTTGAAAACAAAAACAAAAACAAAAAATCTTAGAACCAAGATCCTGCCACATCCGATCGGACCCACAAAAATGGGAACCCAGTTGACCACGTGTCAACATCAAAATGGCCAGATCTCTTGAGAGAAACCAAAAAGAAAAATCAGCTAGTGACTGAGTCGGTCACACAGTAGCCACATGTTATTACAAGTTTTTTTATTTATTTTTTAAACTGTTATTACAAGTATTTTATTCTTAGCGAAAAATCTGTCAAGAGGAACATATGTTCAATGATACAATGTTTTGTCGTAGTAACGACACGCGTGACACAAAGCCACTTAATAGTGTGTGGATTGAGCTCGGGAGCCTTTTTTTAGTGCTACAATAGTTTCATTTCAATATGTCGTAGTCTATCTTATATAATAACAATGCCATTTGTTATACTCATTTGGAAATTAATTATAGTTTAATAGAAAACATTAACAAAATTTAACAAGTGCAAAATATGCATGTTAATACTAAACATGGACAAGAGTGTTTCGATTTTTATTTTCTAGAAAACATTATAGACACTTCAAATATTAGGTGAACAAATAAAACTTATTAAAATACAAAACATGACTCCTACTGATGGTCATTTTTCAGG